>APFE030186483.1:76423-125581 GCA_000404065.3 Pinus taeda | reverse complement strand
AACTGAGTTGGAGAAGGCATCCTCTCAGGCCAAAGACAACAGGATCAGGTCTTTGGAGGATATAATCATAGAGCTTGGGCATGACCCAAAGGATCCAAAGGCCATACAAACGTTGCTGAAGATAAGAGATGCAGACCTTGCAGCTCTAAGAAGAAAGATTAAGCTCCCAGCAACCATTCACCCTCAAACAGAAGAGGTTTCCCAGCAAAGACAAGACCAAGAGGTAGCAACATTGCTGGTAGCACTGCACAAACAGCTAGTGCAGACAGAAGGGAAACTAGAGGACACAGAGGCTGCACTGCAGGCAGCCCTACAACAGAAAGAAGGATGCCAGACTTCTCAACCCCCTCCAGAGGTTATAAACCTTGAGGAGCCCCCACAGACTACTGCTCCTCCCACAGAGCAGGCAGCGCCATCAACATCAACATCAGCACCAGCACCAACCTCAGAGCAGGCTCCCAACCTCGATATGCAGAAATTGATGAGTGAAATCAAGGTCCTAGAAGCCCAGATGACAGAGCTAAATGGATCCAAGGAGAATTTGGCTAAGTTGAATGAAAAATATGACAAATCCAAGCAAAATGTGGCTGAAAAGGGGAGAGAAATAAAAGCTCTCAAAGAGAAGATAAAGGAGCTGGAGAAAGAGCTCACCCTTGACAAAGTGGTGGCTGAGGTCAGGGCAGTTTTGTGGACCCACATTGGCCAATCAATAACGGACCAGTGGCAATATATTGAGACTATCCATGAGCAAATGGAGCTCATAGGCAAAGCACAGAAGGAAGTCCATAGAGCAAGGGCATCTCTAGGCAGTATGCCTGAGATAGCCAACATAATGATTAATGTGCTTAATAACCGGACAGGTCCTCAGTTGGCAGCAATTGGAATCTCCAACAGAACAGAAACCATCCAGCTGATAAAGAGGGTCCTCACATTGAAAAGCCTAGTGCAGACATTGGAGAGAAGAAGCCAGGACATGCAAACAGAGGTCAACAAATTCATGGACAAGTTTGCAGCATTACAGGGCAGAGGTCTTCCTAGCTTGCTGAACAGTGCAGGGAGACTTCTATCACATGAGGTTTATGCAAAAAGGGTGAACACATTTTCCACCAATCAGATCAGTCAAGGATCAAGCACCTCACAGGTAACAGGGTCAGCGTTTGGGCAAAGTCTCTATGATAGAATAGAGAACTTATTTTCTATTATGAATGAGATCAACCATTTGTTTGAAGTGCCTCCAAACTTCTACAAATACACAGAGGCAGATGAAAACTTAGATGCAATTTTGAGGCATCAATTGCCTACACAGGAATGGTGGACCACAATGATACAGTTGTTACTATAAGCAGGAGGTTTTCATCAAAGTTTTGTCATCGAAATATATAAGTCATCATATTCAGAAAGTATGATGCATACACTATGACTGGAAAAAGTGGGATGAGCCAACTCAGCAGGAAGATTCGACCACCAAAAGCAACACTGACAGCTACAGGTAACAGGGCCGAGAAAGCTACAACATGACATAGTATAAAGACACATCATTAAGCATTAATGCAGAATGCTCAACCGAATCAGTGTCCTCCAAAGGTCAAGAAGAGTTTTGACAGAATTAAAGACTATTTATCTTACATTTAGGGTAGCAATAACTTCCTTATCTACTATTTTGTAAAGTTGGTGAGCGTATTTAATCTATCAAATGACTCAGCGGTTGAGATATTTTTGTAAAACCGATTGTATATATTCCCCCTCGCATAAGCTTGCAAGGGGTTGTTGGTGTTTTGTTGTTCTCTTATGAAGAAATGAGAACTCGGTTGTAATTTCTGAAAGGATGATATAAATAAAGCTTGGAGTTTACAGGAATTGGGTCTTACTGATGCATGCTGTGTTGGAACCATTGAATGCTACAAGATTCTAGTGCTATGGCTTAATATAATAAGTGTTCTCTATCTCTGTTAATGTTTTGTTATTTGTTTAAGCTCACATCTCCCATATGTTGTTCTAAATACTAGGAAGAAAGAAAAAGAATAGCTCAGGTTTTGTCCATGGAGACACCCTGATTTCAATCTATCTTCACTATAAATGTTTTCTATGACTTCAGCTGTTTAAATTGGAATTATTAACTCCTCCAATAAGCCCTGAATATTTCACAGTTACTATTTAGTAATTCATGTATGCTACTAAGTAGAAATTGTTGTTCAAATTGTTATCACACTGTCGGTAATTCCATTCCCCATTGTTTCACTCACTAATCAGAAATTTATATTAACAATAACCATCTAGCCTTGTAATAAAACTTTCTCCATCACAGGCACCAGGACTGTCTCAGATTTCTGACTCCACATACCCAATGGATTAGCATCTTTCACACATTTCATGCCCTTCTCACAACAACAGTTCACAACCAAAGTCTGAAACAAAAACTGAAACTTATAACTAGCCTAAAATCCTCACAAAATAGAGCCAAAACTTAAAGAGAGAGCCCTCTCTAATTATAGATAGGCTAGGATCTATAATCCAAAGCTTGGTTAGTGGTTACCCCGGCCGTATTCCCTTGGGAGTCATAGGGAACAACCTGGGTGTTAACAGGAGGGATATTGTTTTTTCAAAAACTAAAAGAAACATTAGCCAAGACAAGAAATTAGAGGAGAGGTTGATCCCTCTTGGTCTTTCAAATAAGGTGATGTCCCATGGATTTTAAAGAAATATGATCTTTCTTTGGCTAAGGAAGTTATAGTGAGTGTGAGGGTGGCTTTTTTTATATGGGTCTTCACTATGGCACTTCTTCATTGTGGAAGACTTTTTGTTGGGGCTGAAATCACATGACCTTTTGAACCTTCTAAGAGAATGTATGTCAAAAACATGATTTTTTTTAATTAATTATAATTAATTATTTTATTTAATGGGATATTTTATAATTAATTTTTATATTATGTACTATTTACTATGTAGTGTCATTATCCTTTTCTCATGTGTGGGTGTGTGAACCATGACTTTCCCCAAGACCTACAATGTGCCATATCTAAATTATCTGCATTTGTACATTGGATCACATCAAAGCAAATTCATATGGCTAACATTCCATGGTGCTGTCAGGAGATAGCTAAGATTGTTTATATGTTTGAGAAGGAATTGCTAACGATTTCATGGACTTGTAGGTTCATCATCTAATTCATATAGTAGACGAGGTTGAATTAGTTGGGGTGGTTTCTTTTCATTGGATGTTCTTCTTAGAGAGGTACATCAAGAAATTGAAATGTTTTGTTTGACAAAGGGAAAAACACGATGGGTCTATGGAAGAGGGGTATATATCATATATGTCTTTCTATTATACCATTGAGTACATCAAGTAGATCGACAACACACCATGTGCGACGATTTGGGATGACGAACGGGATGAAGACAAAAGTGAAGGGGAGCTTCTCAAAATGAATGGAAAAAGGCACATGATAAAGAGTATGTGTAGGCTTATCATTTGGCAAATTACTACACAGTAACTATTCACACTAAACTTAATATTAATGCATATTTTGATCTCATACGTACTATATATATGTTGGTTTGAATTCATCAGCGAATTTAGAAATTGAAGCCATTAAAAAATTCATTCTTTACAATATGGAAGCGACACAATCGTGGGTCACATTGTACGAATATAAGAGGAGGAAATGGGACAGTGACAGGTAAAAATTCAAACAATTGAATAGTAGAAGCATGCCTTATCCTGATAATTTAAAAGAAAATATATCGATGACCTTCCCTAATAGTTGGGTTGTTGATCAAGTTAGAGAGAAATACAGTGCATCTGTTTGTTACCTACATGCTGAAGAGGATGCGCTAAACATAGGGATTAGGTGCAACAACTCAGTAATTATAATTTATTTCTGTACAATTTTAACGTCACACTAAGATTTTGAATTGTAACACCTATATATATTTTATATTTTTAATTATGTTTAGGTTATTAGACACATGACACTGCGATCTTTTCACATTTTTATAGGTGCATTTTTTCCCATCTATGTGGGAATATGGACATCATTTTCACACTGAGGATGCCAATGATGGATGCATGACACAAGACTATGGAGTGGAAGTCGAGTTTGACAAATCTAGTCGTGCTAGCCACCATGATCAAAATTTAATGCAAGGGAGATTAGGCTACATTGGAAAGATACAAGAGATCATTCAAGTGGTATTCTCTTTGTTTCAATATGTTATTTTTAGGTGCAAGTGGCGGGACACATTTGATTGAAATAATGTAAATTAAGATCGCGATAGTGGGCTGATATCTATCAACTCTAGAAAGATGTGGCATGAAGCTAGGGACCCTTATGTTTTTCCAAAACATTGCAACCATGTGCTTTTTTACCCAGATGTGTTTGATAGAGATTGGTGGTTCGTATTAAGATACAACCCTACATCAAAACATATTTTTGAGAACAACAGTGTTATCATGCCAAGCGAGGAAGATAATGAAGGTGATGACAATGGAGAGTGATATGTACTTGTGTTATTTCGTTATTTATACTATTGTTTTAGGTTTCTATTTTCTTGATTTCACTAATTATATTGCTTTTTTATTCATCTTGTTGGCATTTTATAATATAATTGGAAAGATTCAAAAATGTTTTTACACGTTGCTTTGTAAGGGAAACATTTTTACACTTAAAACTAAGTATTTCTAATTACGTACAATATCTATGATAATAAGGATTCAAGGTCACAACCCTTCTCAATTAGGAAAATGAGAACAAAATAGGGAATTTAGAAATATCATGGAAGATTTATTCTTGATCTAGATACTTATTGGTTAATTAATCAGTTCATTAAAAGGATGTCTTATACATGTATAAAATAATGATTACATGTTTTTATGGACCATAAGAGGAAGAAATGTAGTTACATGGATGCATGACAGGTTTTAATTTTCTATTCATGGATAATGGAACTATTTTAACTTTTCTTTTCAATGGTAATTATAAATAAAAGTTGAATTAATAAATATTTTATGGCTAAGAATTAAATGATAAATAATGTGATGGTGATTAAGAGGCATTCGTTTTACTTTCAAATAGACTTGGTGATGCATTTTTATTTCCTATTTATTATGTAAAATAGATATCTATTTTAATGTATTTATAAGTTAATTATTTAAAGTAGACACGTATTTATATGTTCGGTAATAATATGTGATAAGGCTACATAATAAGGTGTTGCGTGTGATATATTATTAAATCTATCTTTCACAGAATGACCATTGAAGGTCACGATCCCAAGCCATATACATCATGTCATTGAAATTCATGAGCCTAAGCCATATCCATCACATTGCTGGTTTGAAGGAAATCAACCATACAATATGACAGTGGCATGAACAACACACCTACAAGTTTTCACGGTGTTTGGTGTGTGATTGATAAGACCCATGAAACCCTACTCTGATATCATTTATCTATACCACTATCTTCTCATTTCACTCTTATTTTACCATTTGAGACAACATCGTCTAACAAAGTATAAACATTTCACAGTTCCATTTCTGAAATCCATGGCGCAATGGTATTTTGTAGTAGGGACCTCTGAGATCCAGGTAAGACACCTAGAGTGTGTATTGTATGAAAAAAATTAGGTGTTCTCCCTCTCTCTTGCCTCCCATGGTTGGATCATATTGTATGGGTCCACCATTTGATCCTGCTCCTGCCGCTGCTCCCTTTGCTAACATCTCTGCTACATGATTTCCATATAAGATCATCAACCTATTACATAAAGTACATTTTTTTATTAAATGAAAAATATATTTTTTAATATGGAAACATAACCTTCAATTAAAAAAAAATCATCAGTGCGCCCAAAACACACTCATGCACCAACTTCCGTGTTCTATAAAAAACAACCGCACCGGAAACATGCACACATACATATGATGCACCGTTGCTGGTTAATAACTTCAAATTTTCATCATGGTGCATCACACTTATGCACAGGTGTGCACGTATAATCTTTTGCTCTATTATGGAACGCTTAAGTTATCGAACACACTAAGCTATAGTTATAATTTTAAATATTATTTTTGTAGTGTATTTCGTAAATATGTGCACCGACGTACAGTTTATAGCTTTCTTGATGCAGTTTCATCTACGAAATGCACTGCAACAGTAGCAGTGCGCACTGAACATATCAAGCACATCACATTTGTGATGGTGATTAAGAAGCATTTGTTTGACTTTCAAATAGACTTCGTGATGCATTTTTGTTTCCTATTTAGATTATGTAAAATAAATATCTATTTTTATGTATTTATAGGTAAATTATTTAAAGTAGACATATATTTATCATTGTGAACATGATGCAATATTATATAGGAGAAATGTGAAAACATGAGTTTTAGTGATAATCTCGTGATAAGTATGTGGAAAAAATATTATTTTTTTTTCTCGATATTTTCATTAAGAAATAATCAAATGTATTATTTATCGAAAGTTTAAATTGAATATAGTATGTTTTTTGTAGTATTTAACTCATATTTATTATTAAAAAGAGTTAAATTTAAACCAGTATCACAGCAAATAAAGAACCAAAATAGCACCACAATGTTATATCTTTATTATTAGAAAAAAGTTCACTTGCCTCTTTAAGGGAGAAGTTACTTCCCATAGAGCAAATCCCCAACTACAAGTAACTTCACAAGCTCTATTTTACATTTCTTGATCTTCATCTTTATAGAACGAAATTTCTAATTTAAATTCATAAGGGTTGCTATAAATATTAAATTTAAATTTCTTGAAAATCTCATAACTTTAGTAATAAATTAAATTTGATAAAAATAGAAAAATTTAAGTTATATTAAATCTAAATTAATTATAAAAATAATGACTTAAGTTTTTTAAATTAACAATAGAATGAATTTTATAAACTAATATTGAATTAACTGAAATGTATTTTTGAATAATTTATTATTATTATTGTTTTAAATTAAATATTGAATGAGTTACACATTTTCGTCTTATTAAGAACTACCTAAAATATTTTACCTTAGTTATTTTTTCCTTTTGAGTATTGAAATATTTTACTAATTAATTTAGATTGAATATCAATGAACTATCTAAGCAATAGAAAAATATTTATCATAATTTTACAATCATAGTTCCAACCATACTAAACTTTGTAATTTATAAAATTATTTTTGCATTTTTTTAAAAGTAAATCATTTTGCATGTATGATAAAAGTTTGATATAAGTTCACCAATACATAATGTATAATAAATATTATTTCATAAAAATAAACATTATGATGATAACCATATAACAAACATAAACATCATCTAAGGTGTTAGCACTTAAATCTGCCTTAGGCTGAAAGAAGGCAAAATTCAGGGTAACCACAAACCACGCTCAGTCTGGTAGTTAGCCATACTAGAACAAGAGAGGGCTCTATCCGAGTCACACTCAGTGAATAGATAAACGAAAAGGACTGAGATGAATTTCAAATGAAATATTTATCTTAGGCTAGTAAGTGAAAATGAAAATAAGGAGTGATTTTTATGAATGACTGTGTTTCTGGGATGTTATGGGACCACTGGACCTCAATGAACAGAGAACTTAACATAAAGGCACAGATTATTTCGTGAGGCAAGGTAGGAAGAAAGCATAGCAATTTTAGTTTTAAGATATGGCGGAATGGAAAGATTGATTAAGAGGGTGAAAAGGGCATGGACAACATGAATCCTTTTCAACAGAAGAATGAACAATGTACATGAAATTTTCCCACAGGTAGAGCGATAAAATTGAATTCTACCTAATCTCATTTGAAAAATTTCACCAGAAATGAATATGAAATGAACTATGAAACATAACAAGATACATATGAAACATAAGAAACAAATTTTCTACACTCACAACCACATGAATCTCATGAAACAGAGCCGCTGCCTTCCATTAATCCTCTGTAAAAAATATACAGTGCAGAAACAAAGTTTCTTTCCCACAGTATCCCAGAAGTTACAAGCCAACCAACCAATTGCTTTGCAAATGGTTTGCATACAATATATAGAATGTGCCATGAAGAGATAAAACGTCCAAGGGTAACAAAATGAAGGTGGAGAGCCAAACATCAGCTACAGGCGTAGAGTCACAAACATGACAAATGGCTCGGGTGACCCTTTGCCTTCCTTTGCCACTTGTATAACTGACCATATGGAGTGAAAATATTTATAAAACCGCCGCTCTCCTCCTCCTGTGCATCGTGCTCTTTTCCATGTGACTTTTGGAGTCCTTCCTGGTGTCCAAATTGAGCGTAGGATATCTTGTTGGAAATCCTGTCCTATATACTTTCCAACCCCACTAGAAATTTTCAATTTGGAGTTCATTTTCCCTGTCAAAAATCAAATCTCCCAAGACTGGTCGAACTGTGCCAAATGAGGCTACTTCAAGGCAGAGTGATGTTGCGGTCAACTGTTGAATGCCTTCCTAAACTCCAAATTGAGCCCATGATAGGTCATTCGAAAGGTATTTGAGTATACTTTCCAACACAACTAGAATTGTTTGATTTAGAGTTCATTTTCCATGTCAAAAATGAAATCTCCTAAGACTGGTTGAACTGTACCAAATGAGGTTGCCTAAAGGCAGAGTGCTGTTATAGTCAACTTTTGAATACCTTCCACAACTAAAAATTGAGCTCATGATAGCTAATTGGAAATATAGTTGTCTCTAGTTATCATTTAGATCATCAAGCAAGTCATTTTGCCAATCGAGCTAGGAGAAAACTTGATTTTCCCAAGGTCGCTCTAGAGGTGCACCAATTCTCCCGAGGCAATTGTATTTTTGACATTTCTTCAGAACCATAATACCTGTGTAAACAGTGAAGGAGGTTTTCCTTCCTTGGTCTGTGATGGACAAAAAGCTCTCTTAGTTTTCCCAAATTCATCTTTTATTGCTCAAAAACATCATTTGAGTGAAACATATCCCGATGTGTGGGACAAGGGATTTGCCGAAATGAAGCGAAATGAAGGGGATAGGGAGCTTATAAATTCTTGAGGAAATTTTGGGAAGTATGGAGGGATGTTAGGAAGTAGGGGAAAGTGGAATCTCAGAAATTTAGTAAGGGGAAGGGGTCCAAAAAGGCAAAACACAGGCCCAACCATAGAAATTTGCCAGCTTGTAGCAAGAAACTAGGGTTTGTGCGAAAATGAAGGATTTGGCGGATCTAAGTGATGGGAAGTGTTTGATAATGTATATTATGGATAGGGGAAGGTGTATTAACATCATGATACAAGTTTTTCCAATGATTTGACCATCCAAGAGAAATTAGCTTCAAAACCCTAGGAGAGGGAAATGAACCTTGCCTAGGCGCAACTGAAGCATGAACAAGGTGTGAAATGATCCAATGGGACTTGAAATGATGATGAAAACCCTCTGAATGATGGTAGACTCAACTGAATAGTGACATAGACCAACATCTGGACAACTCTGAAATGAGTGAAAGCAAACCCTAGACCTAATGCCTAGTGACCAAATTTTGCTTGAAGACTCACTGAAATGACAAAATTTGACCTTGACACCTTAAAATCACTTGTGTAAGAGCATGTTTGATCATTGGAGGAAGGCTTCAAAGACTCACACTAACATTGGCTCCAATGGGGGATGGTAGTTCCTTGGAGGTGCCAAGAACTACAGATCTTTGGGTGAGTAGACAATGCCTTTGTCCATTGGGCTATGGAGTCCATTATTCTGACAAACCAACATGAATCAATTTATTGGCTGAATCTTGACTCAAACTAACTCAAACTTGACTCTAACAAACTGAATCAAAATACTTAGAACTGAACTTAAAACTTAAAGCTTGGTGGTAGTGCATGACCACCTGCATTTCTTACAAGACTATATATCATCAAACTATATCAAACTGCCAATGTAACCAATCAAGAAGATGGCTTCTTTACTGATTCTTCTGATCAGATCTTCTGGTCAACAATTGATATTGGTAACTGGGCATCCAAAAACATAATTTGCGATGATCTCCTTCATCACTGAATACTGCAATAATGACCTTCACTACTGTCTGCAACAAATCTGCCATTGGATCATGAAAAACATGAAGATTCTCCTCCTTTTGAAGAAACAAGGTGTCATTTTCTTGTGAAAAAGTAGGAGAAAAAGTATGTTCCTGGTCCTCAAAAAATTCTGAACAAGCAAATGAGTGGATTTCCTCTTCAAAGAACACTTCAAAACATGAAACATATGAGGAAGAATCCGAAATGGAATCCATAATGGTCTGGTCCGCTATAGTCTGAATATATTTCTGATCATCTTGACATGATATGAATGCCATATTCTCATTAGATTCATCACATTCATCAATCATGAGAAAAGCAACTTCGGATGATTCTTGAAACCCAACACTAACATTTTTATCATCTACCATAAATTCATCTAGAGAAAGCTTTTCACTTACTTGACTGTAGATCTCATCTTGTTGTTTATGAACTGACTGGATTACCTCTTCATGAAGGCTTTGTTCTGATGACATGAGAACATTTGGACCCAAAACTTTGTCTTCTTCTATGGAAAAATCTGAACCGACCCTTTTTCTTTCATTACTTTCAGTCATATGGACATCTTCAACTTGCTGATCTATAAAGATGTTCACCGGACTGTCATCCTTTTCAAAAGAGGAGGAAGTTTCATCAACACTTTCTTGACCATGTGTGCATGGAAAATATGCTTTAGCTTGAGCTGGAACATGACCATGCAAGAGTTGATCTATCTCGTCTTCAGACAAAGGAGATAAGGCCCTTTGTTTCCTTTTGCTCAAACAGTGTTTGTCTTCAATGTTTTCAAGCGAAGGAGTATATAAATTTTCCTCATACTGTTGATCCATTTCATGTAATTCATGTTGACTGTCAAGATACAAAATTCCTTCATTTTCCACCGTACTAAAATCTTGATCATGCTGCAAATTTTCATGATCGTCTTTACGTTGCTGAAAGGGATTTTCATACAGGGCTTCCATGATCTCATCATCTATAAAATTATCATCCTCATAATATTTTTCAAGGCTCTCAATAAAACCATAAGCATGCTTGCAACAATCATGAACTAGATTCAATGTTGGATAAGAGTCTTTATATCTTTCAATGAACAGGGCATGAAAATCCTTTAGACAATAAATACAAGCAGCGGGGAAATTTTCATACCAAGATTGGGCTTCACCTTCAAGAGTGACCATGAATATCTTCATTAAGCAATCTTCAGGAAAATCAACCTTCAACTTGCGAATATGCATGTGAAATCGAACTAGATGTAAAGCAACATCCTTCTTACCATCATATTTAAACGTAGGCAGCTTCTTTGACCAATCTACCTTCAGAATTTTATTTGGAAAGCCTGGAATGCGATCTCGGCTCATGGGAGCGTATCTTCTTGCAATCCGATCCATCTTGAAAATCTCAAAGCTACTGGCCTCTCTGCAGTGGGGCACCATGAAGCACCGATTGCTGGTTTCTTCAGTGAAAGGAGTCGCCAGGTGAATGATTTCAACCATCTTTTGTTTCATCATTGTCCACCATCAACCATCAGAACTGAACTTGAGTATGTCCTGGGGAAAGACAATCTTCAAGCAAACCATTTTCTTCCCCAGTGGAGTCGCCACTATGTTAGCACCTAAATCTGCCTTAGGCTGAAAGAAGGAAAAATTCAGGGTAACCACAAACCATGCTCAGTCTGGTAGCTAGCCGTACCAGAACAGGAGAGGGCTCTCTCTGAGTCACACTCAGTGAATATATAAACGAAAAGGACTGAGATGACTTTAAAATGAACTATTTATCTTAGGCTAGTAAGTGAAAATTAAAATAAGGAGTTATTTTTATGAATGACTGTGTTTCTGGGATGTTATGGGACCACTGGATCTCAATGAACAGAGAACTTAACATAAAGGCACATATTATTTCGTGAGGCAAGGTAGGCGGAAAGCATAACAATTTTAGTTTTAAGATATGGCGGAATGGAGAGATTGATTAAGAGGGTGAAAAGGGCATGGACAACATGAATCCTTTTCAACAGAAGAATGAACATTGTACATGAAATTTTCCCACAGGTAGAGCAATAAAATTGAATTCTACCTTATCTCATTTGAAAAATTTCACCAGAAATGAATATGAAATGAACTATGAAACATAACAAGATACATATGAAACATAAGAAACACATTTGATACACTCACAACCACATGAATCTCATGAAATAGAGCCACTGCCTTCCATTAATCCTCTGTAAAAAATATACAGTGCAGAAACAAAGTTTCTTTCCCACAATATCCTAGAAGTTACAAGCCAACCAACCAATTTTTTTGCAAATGGTTTGCATACAATATATAGAATGTGCCATGAAGAGATAGAACGTCCAAGGGTCACAAAATGAAGGTGGAGAGCCAAACATCAGCTACAGGCGTAGTGTCACAAACATGACAAATGGCTCGGGTGACCCTTTTTCTTCCTTTGCCACTTGTATAACTGACCATATGGAGTGAAAATATTTATAAAACCGTCGCTCTCCTCCTCCTGTGCATCGCGCTCTTTTCCAGGTGACTTTTGGAGTCCTTCCTGGTGTCCAAATTGAGTGTAGGATAGCTTTTTGGCAAGCCTATCCTGTCTACTTTCCAACCCCACCAAAGTTGTCAATTTGGAGTTCATTTTCCCTATCAAAAATCAAATCTCCCAAGACTGGTCGAACTGTGCCAAATGAGGCTACCTCAAGGCAGAGTGCTGTTGAGGTAAATTGTTGAATGCCTTTCTCAACTCCAAATTGAGCTCATGATAGCTCATTGGAAAGGTATTTGAGGATAATTTCCAAACTAACTGGAATTTGTTGATTTGGAGTTCATTTTCCCTGTAAAAAATCAAATCTCCTAAGACTGTTCGAACTGTACCAAATGAGGCTGCCTAAAGGCAGAGTGATGTTACAGTCAACGTTTGAATGCCTTCCACAACTCCAGATTGAGCTCATGATAGCTCATTGGAAAGATACTTGTTTCTAGTTATCATTTAGATCATCACGAAAGTCATTTTGCCAATCTAGCTAGGAGAAAACTTGATTTTACCAAAGTCGCTCCAGAGGTGCATTAATTCTCCCAACGAAATTGTATTTTTGATATTTCTTCAGAACCATAACACCTGTGTAAAAAGTTAAGGAGGTTTTTCTTCCTTAGTCTATTATGGACACAAACCTCTCTCAATTTTTTCAAATCCATCTTGGATTGCTCAGAAACATCATTTGAGTGAAACATATTCCGATGTGTGGGACAAGGGATTTGCCGAAATGAAGCGAAATGAAGGGGATAGGGAGCTTCTAAATTCTTGAGGAAATTTTGGGAAGTATGGAGGGATGTTAGGAAGTAGGGGAAAGTATAATCTCAGAAATTGAGTGAGGGGAACGGGTCCAAAAAGGCAAAACACAAGCCCAACCATAGAAAATTGCCAGGTTGTAGCAAGAAACTAGGGTTTGTGCGAAAATGAGGGATTTGGGGGATCTCAGTGATGGGAAGTGTTTGATAAGGTATATTATGGATAGGGGAAGGTGTATGAACATCAGTATATAAATTTTTCTGATTATTTGACCATCCAAGAGAAATTTATCTTCAAAACCCTAGGAGAGGGAAATGAACCTTGCCTAGGCGCAACTGAAGCATGAACAAGGTGTGAAATGACCCAATGGGACTTGACATGATGATGAAAACCCTCTGAATTATGGTAGACTCAGTTGAATAGTGACATAGACTGACATCTAGATAACTCTGAAATGAGTGAAAGCAAACCCTAGACCTAATGCCTGGTGACCAAATTTTGCTTGAAGACTCACTGAAATGACAAAATTTGACCTTGACACCTTAAAATCACTTGTGTAAGAGCATGTTTGATCACTGGAGGAAGGCTGCAAAGACTGACACTAACATAAGGTACACATTCAAATTCATTACCATCATCTAACTATATACACCTCTAGCAAAACATCATTAGCTAGCACACAAATCTAATAATATAACAGGGCATTGCCATTGTGATCACATTTAACAAAACATAAACATTGTAATCTAACATCATCACCACACACATCCTCAAATTAATATAAATCTCATGTAAAATAATTTCTATCACATACACATCTATCTACAAGCACATTAAATGAAGATATCTAACATGATCTAACAATATACACATCAACACCAACATATAAATTAAGTACATAAACATGAAAACATGCACTATATATATATATATATATATTATTATTTATATTATATATATATATAATTATATATCATATCTATATCTATATCTATATCTATATCTATATCTATATCTATATCTATATTATATATATATATATATATATATATATATATATATATATATATATATATTATATATTATATATATATATATATATATTATATATACACAAGTCAAACAACTACATTCAAATATTTGATACAACAGACGTAGCAGTGTGAACCTAGTCTATAGTAGAAGATGATGGACGGTCAACTACTGCCTCAACATCCATCGAACTCAGCTGGGGTGGAAGAGGAGGTAGCTTGTCTGTAGTAGAAGACGATGGATGGTCAACTATTGCCTCAACGCAGTCTATCAAACTCTAAGGTAGAGGAGGCGGTGGCTAGTCGGCTCTGTTAGGAGAAACATGAGGCACATCCTCTAGCTCTGGTATCTCATCATCAAGTGACTTACAAGGAGGTGTAATACTAAAAGGATCATTGACACCTTGATGACCATGATCCGATGGGGTGGTACTACTAGAAGCATCATGATCACCATCATCATCATCATCATCATGATCACCACCCTCATCTGATGTATTTTCCTCTGTGTTCCCTTCATCCCAATCGCTACCAGTACCTTACTAGTTTCAATGATATGAAACATAAGAGACATCATATCGCATAAAAAATCCTTGTACATATCCACAAACTTGAGATCTATGTTGATATCTCAAGCCCTCACATGGATGACTCCCTCATTAGCCAAAACTATGGCCAATCTGTTACAGTAGTTGTTGAAAATGCCACAAGAAAGTCCTAATTTAATTTTGTCCTTGAATTAAATTAGGAATTAAATTGTAATTATAATTCTCATAGCAACTTGTAATAGTTAACTAAGTTAATTTGACTTAGTTGTCTTAGTTAATTTGATTTGAGAGTCTATCTGGAGTCCTGTAGAGTGGTTCCTAAATTTTACGAGTACAGGTTGAGTTTATTTTGAGTTGTAATTATTTAATTCAGTTTAACTGAGTTAAATTCACTTAAACTAGTTCCAACTGATGGAAGAATTAGTGGGAGATCTAGTAGTGGGGTGTAACTTGTAGTAGTGGGGTGTAACCAACACTGATCAACTAGTAAATTGAAGATTCACTCATAATTAACTCATGCATGTCAGATAAGAGAAATATCCAGTTGAGATATGAGTTTAGGGACAATGTACTATCAATTGTATAATCATATGAATTGTACAAGTGGTGCATGAAATTAGAGGAAGGCCTATGAGGATTGCAGGATTCATATTTGTGGAATTTCCCAATTAAATATGGGCTAATTCCCTAGGAAACTACGAAAGGAAATAGGAGCTTGGCAAGAAGCATATTTAGCTAAGTATTGGTTCGGAACTTGTTTGTGAAGTAGTGAGATAGATTGAGATAGTGAAAAGGTTGCTCAGGCTTGAGAAAAAAATTGTAATCTTATCATATTTTCAAATTAATGCAATATACAGATAGCAGGGGTTTTTAGCTGTAACTTTCCCAATAAAATTATTGTGTTATGTGTGATTGAATTCTTTATTTTTTAAGCTTCATGATTTCGTCGATCGTATATAGTTTCCGCTAATGAGTAGAGTAGATTCAAGTTAATTGTTTTAGCATATTACAATATACAGTTTCAATCTACAAGGAATTTCTACATGGTATCAAAGATGAAATCACTATCGAACAGGAGAATACAAGTTTTTCTTTTGCAGGAGAAATTGAATTTGTAGTATCATACTTCAGAGCCAACAAGATGTCGTTCTACGGATTGAGACTCGAATATGCCCTTGAGGGTAGTTCAAACCATATTGCTTGGAAGGACACGATGGAGGCAGTGTTGGAAGATAATAAGCTTAAGGAATTCATAGAAAAAGATATTCTTAAGCCAGTTGATGCTTAGGATCTAGTAGAGTGGAGAAAGTGTGTGGCAAAGGCGAGATAGATTATCCTAGAAGGAGTTTGAGATCATATTGTCTCGAACCTCCACGGTAAGGAAACTCCATTTTCAATGTGGAAGGCTTTGATAGACCTCTTTCAAAACATCAATGACCACATGAAGTTGGTACTGAAGGAATAGATTAGAAATATCAAGATGGAGAAGGGCGACATAATACCAAAGTACTTGACCAAGTTCACCTATTGTCGGAATTAGCTTGGAAGTGTCAGTGTTATAGTTGTTGAAGACAATCTGGTGAGCCTAGCACTTATAGGACTTCCCAAGAGTTGACATAGCTACCAGGACTCAGTTAATGTGAAGGAGAAGCTACTAGAGTGGGAGCGATTATGGTACAACCTGGTACAAGAAGAGATTTGGCGGAACACCAAAGATGGATCCTCATCCAAGCATGATGATGAGGAGAAATATGCCTTAGATGGGAAAGAGAGGAAAGGGAAGGGGAAGTCATCCCATTCCAAATCAAATTCTATTCAGGGTGGAAAGAATAAGGACATGTCGAAGATTAAATTTTTCACTATCACGAGTTGGGACACTATGCCACAAAGTTCCCACACAAGAAGGCCGGTAAGAAGACCTTAGGAAGAGTAGCAAGTGAAGCTCTTGATTCACAATTCAAACTGAATTTCACACTCATCACTTGCATGGTGACATCGGTGATGGGTAGTGTGTGGTACTTGGATAGTGGAGCCTCATTCCATATAACCATAAAAAAATAGTTATTTAGTGACTTGGAGGAAAAGGACCTCCAGATGCACATTGAGATGGGAGATGATGGGAGGTATGGCATGACCTACATCAATACTGTTACCTTTTAGAGGGAGTTTAGTACTCCTCTCACATTAAAAAACGTCATGTATGTTCTAGGCTTGAAGAAGAATTTGGTTTCAGTTTCCATGTTGGAGGACCGTGGCTACGATGTGATATTTAGCAAAGGAAAGGATTTACTTCTTCATATAACATTAGGACAAGTGAAGCAAAATGGGGTTCAGGTGAAGAACTTATACAAATTGGATGTCGAATACTATGCTCCTTTGAGCACTAAAGCAAAGAAGGTGCAGAGCAAAGACATCGGTGAGTTGTGGCATAAAATATTGGGTCACTTACACCACAGATCTTTGAATATCATGCAAAAAATTTATACAAGACTTCACAAGGGTACACTAGAGAAGAGAGACACATCTAAAGGGTGTACAATAGGGAAGTACACCAAAGCTTCCTTTCATGAAAAAGAAAATTGAGCGCAAGTGATCCTTGATAGAGTTCACTCAGATGTGTGTGGACCATTCTCAATAGAATCCACGAAAAAGAAGATGTATTATGTAGTATTTGTTGATGATTTTTCTTGTAAGTGCTGGATTTTATTCATGCAGAAGAAAGATCAGACATTCGATAAATTTTGTGAATTTAAAGCACTTTTCAAGAAAGATACTGGAAGGAAAGTTAAAGCTCTTAAAAGTGATAACAGTGGAGAATATGTGTTGAATGAATTCAAGAACTTTTGTGCATAAAAAGGCATTCGATGGGAGTTAATAGCACCTCATAACCACAACAAAATGGGGTGGCTGAAAGGAAGAACATAAGTATTGTGGGAGTGGCATGGGCAATGTTACATGATTAGGCCCTACTGTTTCAGTTGTGGGCTAAAGCATGCAACGCAATTGCTTATTTGTAGAACAAAATTCCTCACTGAATTCTCGGGATGAGTACATTAGAAGATGATTTTTCAGGAAAGAAACTATATGTGGCACACTTGAGGATATTTGGTTCATCAATTTACTGTCATGTTACCAATTATGAATAGAAAAGGATAGAACCAATAGTTGAATTGGGAATATTTTTGAGGTACACTAATACACCTCACAACTATCAGGTGTACTTGCTATCCAATAGGATGAAAATGGTTCGTAGAGATGTGAAGTTCGATGAAGAGAGCCCATAAGGTGTTCCCTTGAGAAGTAGATTTAGATACATGTAGATGAGGAGATTTTTTCTCTAAAAGAGGAACCTAAAGATAATGTGGAGAAGCCACACGTAGAGGAGTAGAGAGTGGAAGCACCCACTCATGCATAGACTTCCAAAGATGGAAGGAAGTGCACTAGAGAGGCTGACAGATTGATGGATGATGCTAGAGAGAATGTGGGAGCACCCACATCACAACACAGGTAGAGGAGGCCACCAGATCAATACACTAGCTACATGACTCTCATGAGCGAGAGTGTAGAGGTTGAGACATCCTCATTTGAGAGAGTAGTGCAACAACCAGTATGGGTTGATGCCATGGTTGAGGAGTATGACTCAATTACAAGAAACATTGTTTGGGAAGTGGTCCCAAGACCAGTAGACAAGTCAGTGCTGAGCTCTAGATTCCTTTAAAAGGTAAAACAAGAAACAAATGGGAGTATGGAGAAACACAAGTCCAGATTTCTGGCCAGAGGATTCTCTCAGGTTGAGTGAATTGATTACAATAAGACATTTTCTACACTAGCAAGGTACCCTTCAATTAAATTTATTCTAGCACTGTCAATGCAGATGGGATGGAAGATACATTAGATGGACATGAAGATATAATTCCTCTGTTATGAAACCAGCTCACGAAAACATAGAAAATATAGATCAACGACTTAAAAATCAACCTCTTCGAGGGTGAAACCTCCTTTACATTACACAATTGAACAATTATTGGATGATGCAAATGACAAGACCTCCTTTTTATATATAGAAGTCTAAGGGGTCCCAATACAATTCGAGCCTACATAACAATAATATTATAAGGGCACAACAATAACAATAGTGGGCTTCTATGGGGCATAATAATAACAACATGGGGACTATATGGGCACAATAATATAATAAGGGGGTTGCACTAATAACAAAAAAGGGTTACACTAGTAGTATAGGGATCTAACATGCCCCTCTCCTTCAAAAAGTGTTGTCCTCAATGCTTGAGTAGTTATGGATGATTCTGTATAAAATCCTCATCCTTCCATATGGAATCTTCAGTGGGTAAGTTCTTCCACTTGATGAGATACTCTAAAATTGATCGATTTCGTAGCTGTCGATTTCTTGTTTTTGTGACTGCTTTCAATTCCTGTATGATTTTTCCTTCCTCGCCAAGTTCTAGAAATATTGTTTGAATTGGGACCTTCTCACCTATAACCTTCTTTAAGCATGAAACATGGAAAATTGGGTGCACTTGGGAAGATGCAAGAAGCTCCAATTTGTATGCCACAGTACCAATATTTTGTAATACCTTGTACGAACCATAATACTTTGGTGACAATTTATTATCCTTCTTAGCTTGCTTGAGGGGCATTTGTTTATATGGTTGTAGCTGTAGAAATACCTAGTCACCTACGTCAAAAATTCTTTCGCTGCGATGTTGATCTACCTGTTGTATCATTTTATTATGTGCCAAAGTGAGGTTATCCTTTAAGAGTTTGAGAACTTGTTGTTGATGCTTGACGTTATCTTCCATTGCTTGAACCTTAGAATTTTATTTTAAAGATGATGTGATGGACGGTGGATGATATTCATAAAGTTCCATAAATGGGGTCATTTTTGCTGTAGTATGGAAGGAAGTGTTATACCACCATTCAGCCAGATGCAACCACTTGACCCGTTGTGTTTGTTTATCATATACAAAGAAATGAAGATATCCTTCCAAACATTTGTTCACTATTTCAGTTTGCCCATCAGATTGAGGATGATAAGATGAGCTATGAGCTAACTGAGTATCCAATTATTCCACCTCTTATACTCTAGGGAAACATTTGGAGCTCTTTTGCATATAATTGTTTATCCTCCAATAGTTTGAGCACCATGTCAACATGTTGAACATGATCCTTTCGAGACTTACTGTATATTAGTATATCATCAAACAATACTAACACAAAATTTCTAAGGAAGGGTTTGAAAATGAAATTCATCAAATGTTGAAATGTAGAAGGTGCATTGGTAAGGCCAAAAGGCATGACTTTCATGAGTTCTAAATGTTGTTTTTGGAATGTCTTCAATCTTCATTATAATTTGATGATATCTTCAACAAAGATCCAACTTGGTGAAGTAAATTTCTCCATGTAATTCATAATGACTGTCATGAGTTCTAAATGTTGTTTTGGAATGTCTCTAGTCTTCATTCTAATTTGATGATATCCTCAATAAAGATCTAACTTGGTGAAGTAAATCGCTCCATGTAATACATCCAATAATTCATCAATGACAGGAATGGGAAATTTATCTTTAATTGTAATCTTGTTGATCTCCCTATAATCCGGACACATGCACCATGATCCATCCTTCTTGTGTACCAATACTATTGGAGCAAAGAAAGAACTTTGACTAGGTTGAATTATACCAACCTGTAGCATTTCTGCAACCATATGTTCAATTTCACTATTTTTGGCATATGGATATCTGTAAGGCCTAATGTTTGGGGGAACACTTCCTGGAATCAAATGAATAGCATGATCATGATCACAAATAGGTGGGAGGCCTTCGTTATTCTCAAATACCTTGAAATGATTGTCCAAAATGTTTTGGAGATACAGAGAAATAGATTATTTGGATGTGGGAACCTCTAGTGTACATAATTGTGAAATTATGCCCCATTATTATTTATTTAGAAGTCTTTTCATGTTGTTAGAGTTGATTATCTTTCCCAATTTCCCTTCGATACCCCTTAATTCAACTTCCTTTCCTTCCCAAAAAAATTTCAAGAAACATTCTTGAAAATTAAAAGCTATTGTACCCAAAGATTGTAGCCATTGGACTCCTAGTACAACATCTGCACCACCCATTGGAATGGAAAGCATTGGACTATTCAAGACATATTCTCCCATGGATAGCTTGATATTATGGCACTTTCGAGAGCAATTTATGGTTCCTCTATTTTCACCCTTTACTTGACACTCTGGTGTTGGATACAGGAAGCAATTAAATTCCTTGGCTATCTTACAATGAATAAAATTATGGGTACTACCCGAATCAATCAACACTATTACCTTTTTCTTCTTGATATGCCCTTCTAAATTGAGAGTTTGAGGAGTGGTAATTCCTGTGAATGCATTACAATATATTGTTAGATTCATTTCTTCTTTCTCAGAGATTGGTTCTTGGTGTATATCCTCTTCTTTTGACATTTCTTGTTCCTTTTCTTTCTTCTCTTCCCCATCTATGTAGATTAATTTATTCTTAGCACACGTATGACCTTTAGTGTATTTTCTATCACAACTGTAACAAAGGTGTCAACCTTGTAGGTTGTTGAAGGCTAGGAGCAACAACACTTCCATCTTTATAATTGTGAATGGTAGGATTTATTGTTGCCATAATTTTTCTTTCAATTTTTCTTGCCGACCTGAATGCCTTCTTCAATGAATCAGGTTCCCAAGGATGAAGCTCATGTTGAATGTTATCCTTTAAAGTTCCTGTAAAGTCATCAATCCTCTGCTTATCTAGAATATCATTTACCCTTATATTCAATTTTTGGAAGTCCTCAATGTGCTCTGCCATTAAACCCATTTGTTTGAGATTTATCAATTGGCTAAAGAAGGTGTTTCTCTTTGTATCTGTTAACACCCAGGTTGTTCCCTATGACTCCCAAGGGAATACGGCCAGGGTAACCACTAACCAATCTTTGGATTACAGCTTCTAGCCCAGCTGTAATTAGAGAGGGCTCTCTCTTTAAGGTTTGTCTCTGTTCTGTGGAGATTTTAGGCTAGTTATGAAAATAAAGTTTCTTTAGTTTTTTGTTTGGTTGGGAGGATGTTTTCTGATAGTTTTAAAATGTTCTCTGCAGGTAAATTAATCCATTGGGCAATGGAGCCTGTGGTTGTTGGTTTCTTGAAATCCTGAGTTTGGTGCAGCTGGAATTACAGGGACTTTTATATATTTCATGAAACAAACTTTAGATTGTGATAATGGAGTGTAAACAACCAGTGAAAAGCAGTTAAGAATTTTTCACTAAGCTGGGATGTAAGAAAGGGATGTATTCCTCAGGAGAAAACTTGAATTACTGAAACAATAGATCACTGTGATGATATAGTGTGAAAGGTAGCAATTAAGAATTACACTTTCATTACCATAACTGAAGAAAAGACATTTATAATAGCTTAGATTGAGTTCAGGGTAATCTGTGGTTAAATCCTGGAACTATTCTTTTTCCTTGCTATTAGCTACTAAAACATGGGAAACATGAATGATATATGAAAGATAACAAACATATAACAAAGAGTTACAAGAGAAACTTATTGAGTCATGAGATACGCAGGAATCCTGCACCATTCAGCTATACACCAGCAAAACATCAAGAGACACAGAGCTTTGGAAATTCCATCATCCTTTGTATTAATTTCTCTGAAGATTTACATTAGAAGAAGAGCAGAATAGATATCAAACGATTTCTTACATCCAATGTCCAACCCCTGCTAACAAATGCGAGGGGGAATATATAGAAGTGTATTACAAAATATCTCAGGCATTGAGTCATCTGAGAAGGAAAATATCTTCATTAACTCGTACAAAGATTGTAGATGAAAAGTTATTACAATCTTTAATGAACTTTAAAGGCTCTTAACTCCTGTCAGAACAATTTTGACCTTTGGAGCTCACGGAGTCGGTTGAGCGCTTTGATATAATTGTTGAATGACGTGTCTGTGCAGTTGTATCTTTCTGTAGCTTCTCGACCCTGTCACCTGTGACTGCTGATGCTGCTGTGGTGGCCGAATACTTGTGCTGAGTTGGCTCAGCCTCTTTCTGCATACCTGCTGATGTGTCTTTATCTTTCTGTGTATGAAAATTTAAATATTTTCAAAAAGTAAAATCACAATTACTGACTTTGATTTAACAGTAATTGTATCAAATTTTCCCACACATCTGGTGTAGGCAATTGATGCTTCAAAATTGACCCCATGGTCTCATCGGCCTCTGTATATTTGTAAAAATGGGGAGGCTCATCAAACAGATGTGTGATTTCGTTCATAATAAAAAATAGATTTTCTACCCTGTTGAAAAGGGTCTGTCCTGTTATTGGTCCTGTCTCTATTGATGAACTAGCTGCCTCTGAGATCTAATTTCCTGCAAAAGTGTTCACTCTCTTAGCATATTTCTCATGTGAGAGCAACTTTCCTGATGGCTCCAGCAGGCTAGGCAGACCCCTGTTTTGCAATGCCATAAACCTGTTCTGGAACTTGTTGATGTCTTCTTGCATATCATGGACTCTTCTTTCCAGGGTCTGAATTAGGTTTCTCAATGTCAGGACCCTTTTTATCAGTGAGATGGTCTCTGTCCTGTTTCCAATTCCCATTTTGATAAGTTGGGAGCTTGTTCTGTAGTTTAGCACATTTATCATTCTAGTGGCAATCTCAGGCATACTGCCTAGAGATGCCCTTGCTCGTTGTATCTCTCTATGTTCTTTTCCAATGAGCATTATTTTCTCATGGATGGCCTCAATATACTCCCACTGATCTGTGATAGACTGGCCAATATGGCCCCACGCGACCCTTTTGAGCTCAGATGTGACCTTGTCTAGTGTGAGCTCTTTTTCTAGCTCAGTTATCCTTTTCTTGAGGGCTTTTACCTCCCTCTCTCTTTCAGCCACATTCTACTTGGACTTGTCATATTTTTCATTGATTTTTGCCAGATTGTCCTTGGCTTGATTTAGCTCAGACATCTGAGACTCCAAAACTTGAATTTCATTCCTCAGCTTTTGCATATCAAGGCTTTTAGCCTGCTCTGTTTTTGGTGCTGAGGTGGATGGTGCTGCCTGCTGTACCTGTTGGCTGGGAGGGGCATTGGTTTGAGGGATTTCCTCAAGATTTATTGTTTGTGGAGGGGGTTCTGAGGTTTGCCCCGCCTCCCTTTGCTGTAATGCTGCCTGCAAGATGGCCTCTGATTCCTGCAACTTTTCTTGAGTATGGATGAGCTCTTTGTATAATGTCATGAGCGGAGCAGCTGCATCCTTCTCTTGGCTGAGCTGGGAAACCTCTTCTGTTTGAGGATGAAGAGTTGCTGGGATTTTTAACATCTTTTTTAATGCTGCCATATCCGCATCCCTTAGCTTTAGGATTTCTTGTACTGCTTTAACATCTTTAGGATCATGACCAAGCTCTATTATAATTTCCTCGAGAGCTTTGATCCTATTGTCCTTAGCTTGAGAGGAAGCCCTTTCCAGCTCAAGCTGTGCAACGGTGTTATTTAGGCTATTTTGCAGCCTATAGTTTACTAGGGTCTTGTCTGCTAATGTGGCATAGACCATCTCACCCGTCTGTTTATGCAGCTCTATTTGATCCATTGGATGGATGTCTTTTGACAGGACCTCCAGGTTGGTCCTGATATAATATGCAACTGATTGTGGTTGCTGCACTGTTGGTGTAAAATGGCTCATGATCATCTTTCCTTCATGTGTATCATATGCAGACATGAGCCTTTTCTGGTTTGTAGGAGCCATTTTCAATAGGTGATTGTAAAGTTGCAGATTTAATGGTTCATTTCTACTCTTGATATCCTTAAACTGCTGCTTAATGCTTTTCTCACCTTGCCTCCTTTGTCCTGAGGAGCTCAAATCTCCTACTTCTGCCCTGTCTTTCTCCTGTTGGAAGGAGCTGGCTGAGGCCTCCATGCTGGGCAGGCCTGTTCCTGAAGTCTGCCCCACTGGCATTTCTTCTTCAGAGAAGGGATTTAGTCTTTGCCTCTTCTCTGGTGATGTGGTAAGGGGAGTTTCCCTATCTCTTTTTCTGTTTACGTCCTCCCTTTGAGGGGTTTGGAGGACGGAGGAGTCAACCTTGAATCTTGCCTTGGGGGTTCCATTTGTGCTGGATGTTGCTGGCTGGCCATTGGGGCTTCTGTTGTTTGTTCCCCCTGTACCTGTTGGTCCTTTTGCTGTTGTACCTGTTGGGGTGGCTGCACCTGTCCCTGTTGTGCTTGTTGCTCTTCCATGTCCTTCTTCTTGCCTTTGCTCTGAGCTTGGCCTGTGGTTTGGACTGCCTCTTGATGTGCTGTAGATGATGAGGCAGCTGCTCCTGCTTGAAGCTTTGGCAGAGCGAATACCTGTGGAGGAGATTCCAAGTCAGCCATTTTCAAAAGATGCCTTCTAGCTCTTTCATTCAGTTCTTCTTGTGTGACTGGTTTCTCCAGTGTGCCCCTTCTCCATTTTGGTTGGTTGGCAAATTTTTCATTGTGGGGCAAGCTCACATGGTCATAGCTAGAGAGCTTGTATTTTAGCCTTCTGAAGGATATGGAATGATTAGGGTCATAGGGCTTCCAAAGGAAGCTGGTTTTCAGGCCAAGGCATTCTAGCTTTCTATCATCTTCTTTCCAGCCTTCCCTTTTGTTCAATACAAGGTGGCCCAATTGATTTTTTACCTTTAGCTGTGCCTTCTTGCCCTTGCCTGCAAAGTGCACCATATCAACATTCCCAAATTGCCTGAAATATTCAAGGGCAAATAGTCTCATAGGCACATACTTGGGCAATCTGTATGGGGGTAACTCACACCCATATATTCTGATCACGGTGTAGTGTGGTAATAGTACCAATCCCCTATGCTATACGCCTTGGATAACTGCAGGATCCTCTGCATCTCATCAGTCAGTCTTGGAGGAGGCGAGCTTAGGAATAAAGACATGGTTGGGTGGATGAAGAGGTCTATGAACTCATAGTAGGTATATGGAGAGTAGGTGCTGTTATGAAACACTGAGGTCCAGTACACCACTGACCTTGGATTGCCTTCTGCATCTGTTCTCTTAACATCAAAGGAGAACTTCTCATGTTGATAATATAAAATGAGGTGGTAGATGTAGGAGGTGTATCTAAACACCTTCTCTCTTGACAGGTTCAAGAACTGCTCATGCATCTTATCTGAAATATATGTGGCACAATCATAATAGATTGGAATCTTGCCAGGGGAAAACATAGTCATCATTACTAGCACAGTTTCATCAATAAATTCAAGTGATTTGTACCCCAAGATGGAACTGATCATGTATGAAAGATCTATACCCAGTTGATTGAGGTAGCCATAAAAAATGGGAGGGTGCAGCACAGTGTCAGAGTTTGTAATGAACAATTGGTTGAGCTTTAGGATTTGTGCATCTGTTAGCATCTTAGCTCCTTGGTTGATCAAATCCAATAGAGACAAGGGGACCAATTTCTTCTGGGTCTTGAACTGCAACATCTCTCTAATGGCCTCAGGAGTTATGTAGAATACCACTAAGCCTGAAGGGTCAAGCACAGCTCTTTGCATGGGGTCATAGCAGACAGCACATAGATGAATCAGGTCAGGGAGTTGGTTGACCTGAGGGAGCCTGAATATTGGGAGGAAGGAATCCCAAATGCCTAGTATGTCTGTCCCATCCTTATGTTTGGCCTTAAGCTCATTCAGCAGGTGAAGATGGAACTTGCATTTTGATGAGGAGTCCTCTGAGATTTGGTAGTTTAGGTCTGCCAAATCCTACCACTCCAATTCTCTCTGTGGGGCATTTAAAGGAGCAACATTGAGGGCCACTGGTGCAACTGGAGTCTCCATGGTTACTTGGATTGTTTGGCAAATAAATTGCTGTCTCTTAGACTGGGCAATAGTAAAGAGCACTGCCTGAGTACATAGGTAAATTGAAAAATGCAGGGTAACAGGGCAAGTCTGCAGCAATTGAAATATTGTATTAGTCCTTTGAGAAGGCAAATATTAGTCTTTAATAGACCTTTCTCAGCAATTGAGTGCCGGTTTCGGGTTTTAGTTCACGACTGCGTGAACGAAGAATGCGGGTTTTTCAATGAAATTTCAGTCTAAGTGGCTCGGCTAGTGAATTTTGACCGTTAACCTTTCAATAGGGAGCTGGGTGCAGGTAATTTTCTGGTGAATTTAAGCGTTTTCTGTGCTTGAAGTGATTTTTAGCATTTACAGAGAAAAACCAGGTTTCAGAGAAGTTTGCACGGACAAATACCTGGTAAATTGATGGCCTGGGTCACAAAAGCAGGTGGGTAGGCGCGCTAAAGATCTCCTGGTTTTTTCGAGCAGGTTGGTGAAGTTTTGGTCGTAAAACGGATGCAGAGAGCGCAACAATGTTTTTGTAAAAAGTGCAAAAAACGCGCAAAATTTGACAAAATATGGCTTTTTCGGGTCATTGGCGCCTTTTTTAAATGACGTCAGCATGACATCACCACGTGGGTCTGGGTTGGATGACGTCATCAGGTGACGTGGTGGCCTATGACCGGTCCACGGGGGCGGTGAGATGGCGGACAGGTGGACCAGTGGTGGGCGGGGCGCGCGGTCGTGGCGCTGACGCAGGCAGTGAGAGGGCGCTGACGTCGGCAGACAGGTGGCGCAATATCGGACCACCTCCTATATGGCGAGGAATCTGTCAGAGGGGGCTCCGATGGAATTTGGAAGCGACGCATGGGCCCCGCGTGACATCAGCGTCTGACAGATATCAGACGATATCTATCGGACGTCGGGGCTGCTCCGAAATTCGCGTCGACCGTTGGATTAAAATAGCTCGATCGGACGGTTATCGGGCCAGGGATCTGCACGGAGGATACAGTCATTGGGCGGGGATTAAAATAATAATTTTCCTTGGAACTTGCACCCGGCGGGACCCTTCAAAATATTAAATAATTTGATGGTTTTGCAATGTATTTCTTTGTTAAATGATCTATAGCCGCAAACTTTGGAAAAAGGGCGGAAACTATGGTTTATAAATGATTTATTTGCAAAATCGCTCAGGGTATAAAAAACTTAGGATAAGAGGGGTTTTGATGAAATTTTCATGTAAAAAACAGAAATGTGTCCTGACCTTAGGATAAGGTGGGGAAAGTGGGTTTTACATGCATTTTTTGCTTTTAAGCGGGTATAAGGGTAAAAAGGGGTTTTTCCAAGGTTTTTAGGGCAAAATGAAGGATTGAATGGGCCAATGAGTTCTGGGGAGAGAAGAGGTTAGGCTTGGGTTCTTGAGCTAACCAGATGTTAATTCAATTCCCTAGTAGTAAACTATATGGCTATAATGCCAAGGAGGGGGTATTTATACAATGCTTGGGATTTATACACCATGGTGTTATAGTAGTAGGGAAAGGGAAACATAGGGAGCTAGATAATAAAGGTTAGAGATTAATATGGAGGGAGAAGGTGAATGAAGAGTGATATTACTAAGTTTTCTTGAGAACAACTTAGTTTAAAGAGTAGATCAAAATGAAAAGAACTTTGCACAAGAAATGTGGCTTTCAAAGGCCATGGGGACCAGCACAAAACCTTGAATTCTTTCATAATCACAACTGGTGAAGGGATGTTAGTAATGAGTGATAAATGAAGGAAAAGGGAAGTTAGACATGCTCCCTTATGTTCCTTTCCTTGTATTTGATTAGCAAAATGCAGCTTGGAAGGAACACCACTTTTGCAACCCCATCTACCTACCCAACTATTTTGCCTAGCATTTTTTGTTCTTCTTGGAGGGTGCACTTGGATTTGCAGACCCTTTATGTGCCTTTTGTTTTCCATTGGCTTTTTCCTTTGATTTCCTATCTAGCACTACCTTTATTTCTTCCAAGGCCCTAGATTAAGCAGTTGGGAACCTTAGTTTCTCTGCCTAACTACTGATCTGCCACTATTAAATAGTTTGGACAGATTTCTTTCTCTATTCTACAACAGAAAATTGAAACATGGCATGATCCAGATTAGGCTGTTGGACCATCCATCAAAACTTTAATAGACATGACGGCATGTACACACCTTGCCTTTCCTTGGAAATATGGGATCTTTGAATCAGCAAAGTAGAGCGTATTTGGCATTTGAATTTGCCAATCATGAAATATGAAACCTATTGGTATAGGTATCCAACAGTATCCTCATAATGTGCTATCATTTCCTCCATGAAAATTGACTAGGTGACAAGTGGTTTACGAGAACAAAGCCCTTTATACCATAAAAATTGATTCGGTTCTAAATATAAAGATGCAATACATACCTTTTTTAACAGTTTCTCATCATGTAGATCAAAATATTTCTCCATCTGTAGTATCCATGTTATGATATCCTTGCCATCAAACTTCCTCATATCGATCTTTCGAATATGGTGGGTCTTCAATCCAATGTTGAATTCTATGAAATCATGATTAACATTTATTTTTTTCTCATCATGAGTTTCCTCTACTACCTTTTCATCATTAGGATACCTTTCTTGTAGCACCTTGTCCCACCTTCCTTCAAACCTTCCATGTCTTTCTTCAAATCTTCCATGCCTTTCTTCAAATACGCATCCCTACCACTGATATTAGCTTCCATGGCACATATAAAACTATTTATCTTAGCTTCGATCACATTCTTCAAATCATCCATACAATTTTTCTTACTAGGTGTTTCTATTTTCTTGATTTGAGCCATTATTTTTCTTGCTTTTAGAAGCTCGATCTTGAATTTGTTGTATATCTGAAATTTCAGGATTTCCAAGGTCTGAAATTGTAACCTACAATATCCTTTTGTGTTCTCTTTCCAATGCCACCAGTCTGATCAAAATTCGAATATCCAAGAAAGAGTTATGCCCAAACTCCCAAGATGACTTGATTATAGAATTTTTTAGTAGAGCGAACTTGTACGAAGTGTCGCGTGTCACTTTTTCAACCTTTGGACCTTAAAACAATATTAAATAAAGTATATTTCATCCTTTTTCTATAAATTCTAATGAAATTTCAATCTAATGCTTAGAGTGAAAGTTATGAGGATTTTCCCAAGGTCACATGTTTGGGGTGTAATTCAGGAGCCTGTAGAAACCCTAAATTTCTTGGAACATATCTCCTAAAATATAGCGAAACAAGATCTGAAATTTGGTCCCGAGTTTCATCAATATTTCCGCTCAAATGGGATTTAATTTCCAAGTCTGAACCTTCATTGAAAAAATTATAGTGAAAATTCCACGATGACCTATTTGAGATGGAATTCTAGAGCTTGGAAAAATCCTAAATTCCCCAGATCATATCTCTGAAAATATAGTGAGACAAGATTGGAAATTCATACTTGAGGTTCAAAAATATTTCAGCTCCAATGTTTTTTTTTGTATTTTCTGAAATTTCAAATAGAAAAAGTTATAGCGAAAATGCCAAGATGACCTGTCTGGAGCAGTGAAACCCTAGAATCCAATGCTCTGATACCAAATTTTATGAAACCAGTCACAAAAAGATAGAAAAGATAGATCAATGACTTAAAAATCAGCCTCTTCAAGGGGGAAACCTCCTTTACATTACATAAATGAACAATTCCTGGATGATACAAATGACAAGACCTCCTTTCTTATATATATGAGTCTAAGTGGTCCCAATACAATCTGAGCCTACATAAAAATAATATTGTAAGGGCACAGTAATAAAAATAGTGGGCTTCTATGGGACAATGTAACAAAAACATGGAGACTATGTGGGCACAATAATACAATAAGGGGGTTTCACTAATAACAACAAGGGGTTACACTAGTAGTATAGGGACCTAACATACTCAATGGTATGATTGAGGAAGAGGTGTATATTGAGCAACCTAAAGGATTTGAGACCTTCTATAGAGAGTCGCATGTATGCAGACTCAAGCGAGCATTGTATGGGCTAAAAAAAGAACCCAATGCCTGGTACACTAGGATTGACTGCTATTTCACTAGGTTGGGCTTCACCAAAAGTGAAGCAGATGCAAACTTTTACCATATTGTGGTTTAAGGTAAATTGTTGATTATAGTATTATATGTCGATGATTTGATTCTAATAGGTGATGAGAAGCTGATAAAATCTTGTAAAGAGGATCTTGCAAGAGAATTAGAGATGAAGGACCTGGGGCTCATGCATTACTGTCTTGGTATGTAAGTATGGCAATGAGATGAGGAGTTGCTTGTCTCTCAAGGAAAGCATGCCAATGAGATACTGAATAAGTTCCACATGGAGAGAAACAAACCCATGGAGATTCCTCTAGAAGGTAACTGGAGGACAGAGGATGCTACTTCATGTGAAGTAGTGGATGCTACTATTTATAGATAAATTTTGGGTTCACTTATGTATTTGGTGAACACATGACCAAACTTGTGTTTTGCAGTTAACCATCTTAGTCAAGCCATGGTTAATGCAACCAAACTTTATTGGAAGGTAGCTAAACGTGTTGAGATACCTCATATGCACCACTCAGTTTGTTCTTTGATACATACGGATAGAGGAGTAAAGCTTCAAGGCTTCACAAATGCAGATTGGGTAGGGATTTCATCCGATTGAAAGAGAACATCAGGGGGAATCTTCAGTATTGGGTCATCAATAGTTTCTTGGTACATCAGGAAGCAAATATTTGTTTCACTTAATTTAGCAGAAGCATAGTACATGTATTTTAGTCAAGAAATTTGTGAGGCTTTTCGGATGAGGAAGATCCTTGTTGGGTTGTTTGGTCAACAGATGGATCCTATAGTGACTTATTGTGACAATCACAGTTGTATCAAACTCTCTGAGAATCCAATTTTTCATGATTAGTCCAATCATATCAACATCTGATATCACCATATACGAGATTGCGTGTAGTGGATAATAATGTTTCTAGAGTACATTCCTATAGAGGAGTAGGATGCAAATATTTTGACAAAGGCATTGTTAATATGCAAATTCGAGTTCCACAGAGGCAGGATCATGGTAGTAGATAATACATTTCTTGTTGAGAGTTATGTTGAAAATGCAACAAGAAAATCGTAATTTAATTTTGTCCTTGAATTAAATTAGGACTTAAATTGTAATTGTAATTCTCATAGCAACTTGTAATAGTTAACTAAGTTAATTTGACTTAGTTGGCTTAGTTAATTCGAGTTGGGAGTCTATCTAGAGTCATGTAGAGTGGTTCCTAAATTTTAGGGGCCAAGGTTGAGTTTATTTTGAGTTGTAATTACTTAATTCAGTGATGAAGGAATTAGTGGGAGATCCAATAGTGGGGTGTAACTAGAATTGATCAACCAGTAAACTAAAGATTCAATCATAATTAACTCATGCATGTCAAATCAGAGAAATACCCAATTGAGATTGGAGTTCAGGGACATTGTAATATTAGTTGTATAATCATTCGAATTGTACAGGTGGTGCATGCAATCAGAGGAAGGCCTATGAGGATTGCACAATTCATATTTTTGGAATTTCCCAATTAAATATGGGATAATTCCCTAGGAAACTGCGCAAGGAAATGAGATCTTGGCATGAAATAGATTTGGCTAAGTATTAGCATGAACTTGTTTATGAAGTGGTGAGATAGATTGAGATAGTGTAGAGGTTACTCGAGTTTGAGAAAAACATAGTAATCTTCTCATATTTTCAGATTAATGCAATATACAGATAGAAGGGGTTTTTAGCTGTGGATTTCCCCATAAAATTATTTTGTTATGTGTAATTTAATTCTTTCTCTTATATGCTTCGTGATTTCATCTATCATTTATAGTTTCTGTTGATGAGTAGAGTAGATTCAAGTCAATTGTTTTAGCATATTACAATTTGCAGTTTGAATCTACAAGGAATTTCTATAGTAGTCCAACCAAAATCAAAGACCAGCCCTACATCTCTGGACTCCCAGGCCCCCCTGAGGATGTGCCTCACCCTCTTGGGCCTCACCCATCTCACCTCCTCCATGGAGTGGGGGAGGAGGCATGTTCCCATCGAATGTGTTGATGTATACAAAATATATAGTACAAAACAATAATTAGAGAATTTCGTTACAATTTAATAAAACAAGTTAAAGAACATGATAGAATAAATTTTATTCTAATTAATTAAAAAAATAAAATGAAACTAGATTAGTTTAAAGAAAACACTAATATTACCTCTATCGTATGGAGTATCAACCACTATGAAGTGGATGTTGGAACATTGTTTCCAATCAATCTCTGCGTACGGAAATGCAAATGCAACAAATGCATGGTTATCTTCACTATCCAGTAGTGCTAGTGCCTCAACGGAAATCCTAACCGAATACTCTGGAAGGCCCCTCTTGGGTATAATCTTCCCCCACATGGTCATTTGGACCTCAGTGATTGACCTAGGAGGGTAGAAATAAAATGTAGGCCTTGTCTCTAGAAACCTCTCATAAAATAAACAAAAAATATTTGAAGCAAAAGTGAAAGTCACCCTCCCATGTTTTAATGCACGAAATCTATCTAAATCCATACAAAACTGCCAAAAAAAAGGGTAGACCATCTAATATAATATGACACCTGAATTAGAGAATCGACATAATAAAAAATAGGGAAACTAATGTGCTTCCCATTATTGGGTGTGGAGCCTGATTATCTTTTGTATTCAAAGGTATCATCGCATTGGACCCCAGTTCGTAATGGTGTGGCAACACCGCCCGCAAAATATACACTGCAGGGGGGTCCAGAGGGGGGTGACTGCGACCTTTGGGAGCCCTCCCCCGGTGGGGGGACCGTGGGCAGCGCCACAAAGCTAAAAATAGATGTAAAATTGGCTTATAAAATGTTGTAATTTCGTAGTGAATCTGTGTTGTTCATTAGGTGGAGATCTGATGGTAGAAGTTATGTTTAATTTAGGGTTTTTTTCCCAAGAAGGCAACCCCTCACTATATATGAGTGAATTGTATTGCGTTTATGTAGATCTGTATTCTGAGTGAGGAAAAGAGAGGAGATTGAGAGCGAAGACAGAATTACAGTGGATTTGCTATAGGTTGTATCTCTTCAGTTTGTTGTTGGCTGTTTCTCCATGGACATAGCCCAAATTGGGTGAACCACATATATCTATGTCTCTCTTTTTTTTATGCATTTTCTCTGTTTGTATTTTTGTAATATATTTTATGTGTTCTATTTCTCTATAATATATAATTTTCTAAGAACTGGTATCAAATTCGAAGGTGTATTTGGATAATAAACTTGTAGGAGAAAAGGGTTCCTGGTTCGAATGGGAGCAATGGTGGAAGATGGTAGGTTTAGGGTCAAAAAATTTAATGGCCAAAACTACCAGCGGTGGGAGATGTAGATGGAAGATTATTTGTACTAGAGAGATATGTACCAACCATTAAGCATAAAGGAAAAGAAGGTGACGAGTATGACAAACATAGAATGGGAAATTCTCAATAGAAAAGCACTTGGAACAATACGGCTGTGCCTAGCAGCATCGGTAGCATTTAATATTTCAAAGGAAATGACAACAAAGGGTTTAATGTCAACATTGGCCAAACTATATGAAAAACCCTTGGCCTCGAATAAGGTATTTTTTATGAAGCATTTATTTAATATGAAGATGTTAGAAGGTGGATCTATTATTGATCATTGAAATGAATTTAATACAATTACCAATCAGTTAAGTTCTGTAGGGGTAACTTTTGATGATGAAGTTAGCACTCTATTATTTCTGTGCTCATTTCCAAAAAGTTGGAATGGTTTAGTTATGGCCATTAGTAACTCTGTATCTAGATCTAGTACTTTAAAGTTTGATGATGTTGTCGGTGCAATCCTTAGCGAGGAAATGCGATGGACAAGATCCGGTGAGACATCAGGTAATTTTTTGACTACAGAGACTAGGGGAAGAAAAATGGAAAGAGGAAAGAGCCCTGGATATCACAGTAAGTCAAGAAAAGGAAGATCCAAGTCCAGATCCGGGATAGTGTGCTGGAAATGAGGGAAGAAAGGACACCTGAAGAAAGATTGCAAGTCTCGGAAGGGAAAAGAAGGAGACGCGCAACAAGAAAATAATCATGAAGCGAATGTAATAGGTGATGTGTTGCAAGATGATTTGTTTATTTCATTAGAAAATATTATTGATGCCTGGATGGTCGATTCAGAGGCCTCATTCCATGCCACACCTAATAGGAAACATTTTCATGATTATGTTCAAGGAGATTTTGGACAGGTTCGATTGGGTGATGATAAATCCTGTAAAATCATTGGAATGGGTACAATTTTCATAAAACATCAGAATGGAAATTAATGGCTATTGAAGGAGGTAAGGTCACTAAAGGAGCCTTGGAAATATAAAAAGGAGAAAAGGTTGGTACATTGTATTTATTCAATGGTATTTCTAATTCTGTTAATGCTTTAACCTCTACAGGAGCAGATATGACATTGTGGCATCATAGACTTGGGTACATGAGTGAGAAGGGGATGCAGATCCTTCACTTAATAAATTTGTTGCCAGGTTTGAAGCATGTTAATTTGGAATTCTATGAAAATTGTGTTTATGGAAAACAGAAGAGAGTCAGATTTCTCAAAGTTGGGAAAGAAAAGAAGAGTGAAAAATTAGAGTTTGTGCATACAGATGTATGGGGACCTGCTCAGGTATCATCTCTTGGTGGCTCTCATGATTATGTTACTTTTATTGATGATGCAACCAGAAAAACCTAGATTTATTTTATTCGCAATAAATTTGATGTATTTGATACTTTCAAGAAATGGAAAGCTTTGGTTGAAAACGGGATAGGAAAAAGGTTGAAGTGTCTCAGATCAGACAATGGAGGTGAATATTGCAGCAAAGAGTTTTCTAGGTACTGTCCAGAAAATGGAATTCATAAAGAGAAGACAGTTCTAGGAACACCACAACAAAATGGTGCGTCAGAAAGGATGAATGGGACAATCATGGAGCATGCAAGGTGCATGACATTGCATGCAGGATTGCCTTTAAAATTTTGGGTAGATACTGTAGATACTACTGTTTATATAATAAATAGAGGGCCTTCAAGTTCCTTGGATGGTGGTATTCCAGAGGAGGCATGAACAGGTAAAAAGGTAAACTACTTTTTTTTAAAGAATTTTGGTTGTGAAGCCTTTGTCCACATTAATAAAGAAAATAGAACAAAGATTGAGGCAAAATCAAAGAAATGTTCCTTTATTGGATATGGTGTTAATGATTTTAGTTATCGCTTTTACGATTATGAAAAACACAAAATCATTTGGAGTAAAGATGTCATATTAAATGAAAAGTTTTTGTATAAGGATCAGTTGGAGGAAAAGAAACAGGAAAAAGAAAACAGAAAATACATAGTGCTTGAAGAGATCACAGAAAAAGTGATGGTTCCTGAAAATCATAATGATCAATAGCCAGAACAACAACCACAATAACAGCAAGCACCTCAAACACTTGAAAGTGGTGTTAGAAGATCTACCAGGATAAGTAGACCCCCTGAAAGATACTCTCCTTCATTATATTATGTATTGTTGACTGATTTTGTTGAACTCGAATGTTATGAAGAATTAGTACAGGTAGAAACCAGGAAGAAGTGGAAGCAAGCCATGAAAGAAGAGATGGACTCCTTAGCACATAACTAGACTTGGGACTTAGTCAAGTTGCTTGCAGGTAAAACAACATTGCAAAATAAATGGGTTTACAAGTTGAAGGAAGAAGATGGAGGTAGACAAAGGTATAAAGCTAGACTTGTGGTGAAGGGGTTTGCACAGAAAAAGGGTATAGAATTTGAGGAGATATTTTCTCCTGTTGTTAAAATGACTTCGATCAAAACTATTTTAAGTCTAGTAGCAGTTGAAGATTTTCATTTTGAGCAGTTAGATGTAAAGACAACTTTTCTCCATGGGGATTTGGAGGAAGATATATAAATGTAGCAGCCATAAGGATATGAGGTAAAAGGGAAGGAGAAACTAGTGTGCAAGTTGAAGAAAAACTTGTATGGCTTAAAACAGGCTCCAAGGCAGTGGTATCTAAACTTTGACAGGTTTATGTCTGAACAAGGTTATACTAGATGTCACTCTAATCATCGTGTTTATCTCAAAAGACAAAATGATGGCATCTATATTATATTATTATTTTATGTAGATGACATGCTTGTTCGAGGTTCTAACATGCAGGAAATAAATGCGCTCAAAAGAAAATTGGCAAACTCGTTTGCAATGAAGGATTTGGGTGCTGTAAAACAAATCCTTGGTATGAGAATAACTAGAGACAGGAAGAATCACAAATTAACATTGTCTTAGAGTGAGTACATATAGAAGGTGTTGAAAATGTTTAATATGTAGAATGAAAAACCAGTTAGTATACCTTTGGCTAGCCATTTCAAACTTAGTAAGGAAATGTGTCCCAAGACTTAGGAAGAAATGGCTAAAATGTCTAAAGTTCCATATGCATCAACAGTTGGAAGCTTAATGTATGCAATGGTCTGCACAACACTTGATATTGCACACGGAGTGGGAGTTGTAAGCAGGTACATAAACAATCCATGAAAAGAACATTGGATGGCAATAAAGTGGATTCTTAGGTATTTGAGAGGTACCACAAATCAAACATTATGCTTTGGTGGTCCAAACATTTCTCCACAGGGATATGTTGATGCAAATATGGTGGGTGATAGAGATAATAGGAGGAGCACCACAGGGTATGTGTTTAGTGTAGATGGAAAAACTGTTAGTTGGGTCTCAAAACTGCAAAGTGTTGTTGCACTGTCAACAATAGAAGTAGAGTATGTTGCTGCTTCAGAGGCTAGTAAAGAAATGATTTGGCTACAAAGGTTTCTGGATGAATTGGGTAAGAAGCAGGAGTTGGGTAGGTTATACAGTGACAGCCAGAGTGCCATACATCTTGTAACGAACTCTGAATTTCATTCCAATACTAAACATATACAACTCAAGTACCATTTCATACGGTCAACATTGGAAGATGGATAGTTGAAGATGGAAAAGGTACACACTAGCTAGAATCCTACAGATATGTTAACAAAAGTTGTAACCAGGGAGAAACTAAGAGTCTGCTCAGTTTCAATTGGTCTTCAAGTATGATGAAGAAGATGAGAAACAGGTAGGTCCAAAGAGGAGTCATTGTCCAACAAATGAAGCAATGGTGGAGTTGCTATAATTAGTCTCCAAGTGGGAGATTGTTGGGTGTGGAGCTTGATTACCTTCAGTATACAAAGGTATCGTCACATTGGACCCCAGTTCGTAATGGGGTGGCAATGCTGCCCATAAAATATACACTACAAGGGGGGTCCAAGGGGGCGGTTGCGACCTTTGGGAGCCCCCCCCCCTGGCGAGGGCACCGAGGGTAGCGCCCTCGAAGCTAAAAATAGATATAAAATTGCCTTGTAAAATGTTTTAATTTAGTAGTCAATATGGGCTGTTCATTACATGGAGATCTGGCAGTAGAAGTCATGTTTAATTTAAGGTTTTTTTCCCTAGAAGGCAACCCCTCACTATATATGAGGGAATTGTATTGCGTCTATGTAGATCTGTATTCTGAGTGAGGAAGAGAGAGGAGACTGAGAACGAAGAGGGAATTATAGCGGATCTTATATAGGTTGTATCTCTTCAGTTTACTGGATAATATAAAAGAAATGGCTGGCTATTTCTCTGTGGAAGTAGCCCAAATTGGGTGAACCACATATATCTATGTCTCTCTTGTTTTATGCATTTTCTGTGTTTGTATTTCTGCAATATATTTTATGTGTTTTGTTGCTCTGTAACATATAATTTTCTAACACCCATCACTACTCGTGTTCAATGGTGGTGACTAATAATGAGAGGCACCTAACCTCCTCTACAAAAAAATAAGAAATACGTAGTTGTCCACCACATACCTAAAAATATGTAGGATGCACTGCATGAAGCCCTACATATTTTTGAGTCTAGGCAAGATGAATCTTAGTTGCAACCCCATAGGGGGCATCAAGGAACTAGGGAAATCCCTCCTCTCTCCTAGATATGATAATGGTAAAGTATATGTCCTCCTTAGAGGGCCTATACCACGCCCTAATACTGACATGGAAAACCTGCTCCTGGGAAGTCCATCAACAGATCAAATGCACTAATAAGACAAAGTGCACGTTTAGGAATGTAGCCTCCTCATAATACTTGAGGAGGCCTACATTTCTTAAGAGCGCTTAGGTTGCTGCAGTAATAGGGAAAGGGTATAAATACTGCTGTGTAGGTAAATCCCCTCTACGGACAAAGGTGATCCCACTAGCCTAACTGAGGTCTAGCAACAATCAAACAACACTAACATGCAGGTTCCTAATTGCAAAACAAAGGCCAACATGAGAGCCTACCTCGAATCCAATGCTTATATTCGTAGAAGGGTCGTCGCTTCCGTTTTTTCGCTTTAGCTGGTCACAATCCTCATGATCTCCGTGAATAGACACCTGCACGTGCAAAGAACAAGACAAATACAAGCATAAAATCCGGGAAATGCAACTATGTATTAGTCAGAAAGGATACAACTCAAACATCATAATAAAGACACATGAGTGGAACCATAATGATAGTCGTCTATTATTATTGATAAAACAAAAGAGAATACAACCAAGTTCTGACGTCAAATCCTCCTTTGGCTGGGTGAATCAGCAACACATGCCTTGCAAAACTTGTAGGGATGGGAATAAACCTCTCTCTCCTTGATCACTTGGACATGGATCTCCTCCTTAAAGATTTAGCCCCATAGGGATACACAAGACCTCTTGCAAGATGAGCTTAGCAATCCTCAGACTTTGGGAGCTTGAAAAGTAGAATTATTAACTAAGAATTACCAACTAGCTTGTCAAAGGGGAAGGAACAAGCTTATATAGGGGTAGGAGGAGTAGATAAGACCATCCACTTGATTCATGGGATTTCCCTTATCATAAGGAAGCTTCCATGAGAGGTAGAGAACTACTTCCCTCCTTGGGAGATTCGAAGCCCAACTGAACCACTTCAAACTGGGATTAGTTCGCGGATAAGGTGGAAGGAACCTTCAAAAGTTTGATGGTTAAAAACTTTACCCAACTGGGTTGGCGCTAGTGCGACTCTGAGACAGAGCGCCAGCTGGCGCACCCTCTTTGGAAGATTTACCCCATTGGCATGAGCAATACATTATGGAACAACGCCAATGGAGAAAGGGCTACATTTTTGGGTATTTTGCAGAAGGTGTCTTTAGGGCATATAGAGTACATACTTTAAGGGATACAAAGCAGGTGTTTTCAAGTCATGTCACTTCTCACAGGTCCCAGAATAGGTCCTCCAATGTACGGGAGAAGGGGTAACAGGGACGGTGACAAAATACTTGTGAACAGATGCCCCCTAAGCATGAAAGCCCGCGAAGAGAGGGTGAAGTGCTTTACAAGAACATGGTCGACTGGAAACACGGCCGCCTGGAGACCTACACGAATTAGATCTGATATCTCAAATACATGATGTACATGGTATGGGCGCAGCCATCCATAGTAGAGTACATAAAAATCTGGATCCCAGGTATGGACGCAGCCATCCGATGAGGATCAATGAATGGACTCAGGCATGGTCGCAGCCATCGAGTGAATGAGTCATGTAGAGATTATAATAATCCACAAAATGCAGCTTGGATCCCAACATACAAAATCCAGGGTCTTGCGCTCCAACTCGACCCGAACATAGTACAAGTTCAAGCATGCGAATATAAGAGTCGAAGTCGAACATGCGAGAACATCGTCTGATTACCAGTCAATGATGAAAACTATTAAGAAACGCGAGAGGTACCACCAATAATGACAATGGTCCTCAAGGTATTGTAGGTATAAACCACGGCGTGTGAATCAGTGAGCCGGTGTCAAACACCCATAGAATCATCCGATCGGAGGCCAATGATAAAAACCTCGCGTTGAACATGAAGAACCTGCTATTGAGGCATGCAAGCTCCAAGGTACCTGAAGGGAGTCTCTAAGTCAACTTCCTGGATAATGAGATGAAGTCGACAGGAAGTGACCTTGATCGAAGGTGGGCCATAATGTTTCCCACATCATCGGCACGAGACAGAGAAGGATAAAATGTTTTCTGTGAAGCATCAGAGGGAGGTTGAATATTCTGCAGAGGTCAACTTCTATTGAACATATCGGTGGCACGATAGTGGACTTGGTAGTTTTTGATATCAAATGATCAAGGGTCATGGTGACAAGGCGATGCGCAGATGAATGGTCAAACAGGATAACCCAAACCCACGGAGGCAAGTGTGAAACAAGATGAGATGTCCCCACCCAGACACGAATGCAGACAAGTGCCATGTTCAAGAGTGACATATTGCCGACACGACGATGATTACAGTTCCTTTATTCCCCCACCATTTCTGGCAAGTACCCCGGTTATTTTTGGATGGCAAGCTTGACGGGGATATCATATGCTTGAGAGGCGTCATCATGACGAAATCTGATGTCATGAAGTTTTAACGAGCCTGACAAAGGAAGAACTCGACGTCTTTTCATATTTAGAGAGTTCGAAAAGACAACGAAAAGGAAACTCTAGGGGTGTCCTTTTTCGTAAAGTTATGTCTCTCGAGCCCGAAAAAGTATAAAACCATGCTCGAAAGAACTGCCCGATCATTACGACCGAGGAGTACTTTTCATAAGTAGTGATTCCGATCTGAAAAAGTAAAAAAGCGATCAAAACCACGTCGCTTCGTGACCGTTAACGAACCTGAAATGACAAGGGTCCGACGATCTTTTCGTTTTTAAACGGTCGGAAAAGGGTTTAAAGACGACCGCCTGTCATGTCCATTTAACGAGTTGAGAGGACCAACTCGGCATTCTTTTCACTTTTAGAGAGTCAGAAAAGAACAAAAGGTGACTCAAAAGTGACTTTTTCGTGTATTTACCGAGTCTGAAAAAGTATAAAATACCACTTGTTTCGCCATGAAAGCTCCATAAATACCTGTCGTTGCACAAAAAATCGGCGTAAAACCCATTTTCGACACCAATATCCATAAAAATACCCATAAAATGACCTTTTAAAGCTTAATTAGGGTCAAAAAGCTATAAAAAGGTGAAAATGGTAAAATAAAAATTACTTTTCACTTTTTACCTTTGGAGAGCGACATTAGGGCTTTTTGTAGTGCGACCTTTAGTTGGCGATTGAGACCAATCCAACGGACCATTTCGAGCGCCGTCAGTGCCAGGTAAGTGGTCTTGTCCTTAGCTTCATTTTCATCCGTTTGAAATTTGTTTTTAATTGCATTTTCGTTTCCTATGGGGGGATTTGAAATTTAGGGGTTGTGCCCATTGGCGCGTGTTTCGGGCACGGACCTGCGCCAATGGGGCAAATTTCCCATAGGGCGCGCGCCCATGGGCGCGACTGTTTCTAATGGCCGCGCGCATTTTTAGGCCAATTTTAACAAATTTAAAACCCATTTTGTTGCAATTTCAATTTGTGTGAGGGTCTAATGCATCATTTTGACTTGTATTTGCAGGGCAATCCACAAAAATGGTGATGACATGGAAGGAACGGGAACATGACCAAGTGGACATATTGGCCCTAGCTAACGAGGATTGCATGGAAGCTATGAGAGCGTGTGGGCTCAAAAAATTCTTCATGCTATCCTATTTGTGAACTCAGCCAGAGCTCCTACAGTACTTGATCGACTTATGGGACGCAGAGGAACAAGTGTTCCAGATACGAGATCAGGTACTGGAGTTGGACGTATCGGATGTCTACTTCTTGACAGGATTGTCGCAACGAGGGCCGGTGCCTCGATTGACTGGGAGCAGGCCATTTAGGGAAAAGATGGATGAGGTGAAGGCTCGTATTTGCCCGGAGTCAAGATATGGGCAGGGCAGTTCGAAGGTGGACATCTCCACCGTTCAGGATCTGACACTGAGAGCCTTACTTTTCACTCTTACATGAGTTGCGGGGGCACAAGCGCCCCACGAAGCTACGAAGAACCACCTACTATTAGCAATAGAGTTCCTTAGCCCGACGATCTTCAATTGGGCGTTAACTGTGACGACCAATATGAAGAGGCAGCTGAAAAAGGCCAAGCGGGGCAAGCTGCAACAGTTCGGGTATGGTTCCATCTTGGTGATGTTCTTCCTGGAACGTGTGCCAAGCGTCCAGGGCCAAGGGGCCTTTATGGCAGACCCAGCACCTCGGGAGCCGAGGATGGCTCGATGGGCGGCACTGATGCCGAGGGGTGGTGGCGGCCAGCAGATGTCCTTTAGACCAAAGTTCTTCGGGTGGCTTTTCCGCCAACTGATCATGGTGGAAGACTGGTCGTATGTGGGGACAGACTTCCTTGGAGACCCTGACCTTCCCTTACCGGAGGGAGAGGACTGGGACGAGGAGATTGGTACGTCCTCATTTTTTGATTTTATATTTTATAATTTTTTTTTGTTAGTACATGCTTGTCTTAATGACCTTTATATGCATATGCAGATGTCGGCCCAGAGCGTCCAGCTGGCTTGTCTTCCGTTGCGAGGAGACATCCAGTAGCAGCAGGAGCAGGAGCAGATCCTTAGGAGGAGGGCGGTGACAGAGGGGAGCTTATCCAGAACCTCGAGGCTATCACTCGAGGGATCCCAGATTATGCTCGGCTAGCGGATGTCCCGCTAGCTTACCAGAGGCACACAGTAGGGCTGCCATCTCGCATCGACCATCTCTTGAGGCGTCTAGTGCGGGCGGTGACGTGCTATCATGAGCACCACCGAGAGTAGACATCTAGGCTTTTCTTTTTCATGCACAATTTTTGAGAGACATGTTGTCTCCGGATGTATTTAGACAGACATGTATTATTTTTTGATGATGCACGGGGTGCAAAATTTTTGGACACACATATATATACATATGTTTTATGGTCTTATTGTACTTTATGCTTCTTGTATTATGTTGAATCACATGTTATGCAAATGTCTGTCCAACACATAATTAGCTAATGCATCGGTTAACGTATTAAGTCGTCTTGGAATATGTTGTAGAAATTTTGAATAATTTAACACATATTCAACATAGATTATCCTAATCATGTACTATTGTGGAAAACATACACAATACATAAGCTCCTCTACGTTGATCATCAATATAGCAGCATTAATAACAATAAAACATCAAGAGCATTCACACATTAACACAGTATGTATCCCGGGGAGAGCATCTCGCTAAAAACCCCAACTATATGTATATTAATGATTGAGTCATGTAACATTACAAAGTACAATGCTTATCACAAGCAATCCAGTACCAACTCCACCTGTTACACACAATACAGCTCAGATCTGAATCAATCACTGGCTCAAATCTCTTCCGCTGCTTGCCTGCCTCCGTTGCTCAATACCTGCACAAGAACTGGTGATAATTGCAAGGCAGCCACGTCTTTCCTTGGCTAAATCACGTGAGAACAAGCTACAATGTGGGCAAACTCATTGGCATACTCAATCCCTTGATTTTGCAAGATCTGGTGCACAACTATAGTCACAACTGATAGCAATCTGATTCTCTAACACCTGTCCCTGCTGAACTGAACATGCACTGACATGCAACTGAGTTAACTGATGTATTCATTAGTTGTATTATGAGTTAATAACTTGTGAATTAATTAATAACTAATTCACCCAACTCATCTCTAGTCTATTTGCCAGTTAGACTAAATACAACCAGTTTAACAAAGCTAAACTGAACACAACTCCATCAACTGCACCTCCAGTCCACTAAACTCAACTCACTTGAGTTCTTACTGAAGTCATGCATGCAAATATTCAACTAACCCATAAGAACCACATATTTCCTTCATGCAATTGCATGTGCCACATCCGTAGCTCGAACTGAAGTGCTCCAAGAGAATAAGATTAAGTTTATAGTCCAAATATTATTGTGAGATAATAATATTGACTTTTCTATTTTTGACAGCCAGTCTAAAAATAGACTTGATCACTCACACTGTGATCACTCACATTTTCATCAAAAATAGAAGTCCATCTATTTTTCCAACTTGATCAATCATCCATAAACAACAACCTGCAATCCATAGACATGATCCATATGTCTAAAAATAGACATAGTCTAAAAATAGACTTGCGCCCATAATTGCCTGCGGGCCCACTTAGTGAAGGCGACTCTTTTCACTAAGCTCCATCATCTTGTTGCAATCTCAACACTCCCTCTCGACAAGGTATGGGTTATCAGCAACCCCTATCCTGCCTCGGTGGTACTCGAATTTGCTCCTGGTGAGAGCCTTTCAGAATATCAGCATCCTGATCCTCCGTTGGAATGTATGAAAGTAACATGATCCTCCGCTGCACACAATCTCTGATATGATGGTACCTGATGTCCTTACTGCCATATACTCAGCCTCTTGAGCTCCCTACCCAATCCGCATCCATGAAGCCACATAGCTTCACCTCATCCAATACATATCCTGATGTGCCTCTCTTGAGCCTGCACACATGCAACTCCACCAACTGCTGGTAACCAGTGGCATCCACTACCTCTGCTGAAGTAGCATCATCCTTCCTCCAATCTCGAGGAAGGAACACAGTCTTCACATCCAACTGATGAATGTGCCATCCCATCTGCACCTCTTTGTAGATCCATCTCAAACCTACCACTGATTTCCCCTCCGGTCTAGGAACAATCTCCCATGCACTATTTCCACCATGGCGTCTACCCATGCGGGATCCTCCACAGCTTCCTCGAAAGAGGATGGCTCAGTCACAACACACTTGCTCATAAGAACCATGTATCCATTGTACCGATCAGGTGACTGTCTCTGCCTGCGTTGGGCTGTAGGTGGTCCTACAACTTTCTCTGCATCTTGAGCCAGTCGCTCAGCTTCTGTCAAGCGCTTTCGCCCTCTGATAGTTGGTGCTGCATGAGTGGTCTCTTGCACTCCATGAACCTCGTTTTGTGGATGATCCACGTCCTGAAGCTCATCCTTAGGAACTAATAGCTCCTAATCTGCATGCAAGTGTAGCTCCCTCTCAAGCGAACACTTCATGGATTTCTCCTCCTGAAATTTTATATCCCGTCGCACAATAGTTTTACCACTATCTGGCAAATACACACAATAGTTGTGGGGCGTATCAATGTACCCCAAAAATATCCCAATCTCAGCGGTCGGCTCCAACTTCTTCCTGGCATCCTTCATCACATGCATGTAAACGTTAGCACCAAAAATCCTCAAATGAGAAAGATCAGGCTTCTTACCAGAATAAGCCTCCTCGGGTGTACTCATACCAAGTATCTTATGAGGACAACAGTTCTGCACATAAACTGCTGTATTGCATGCTTCCGCCCACAAGTGAAGGGGTAGGTCCTGATCATGCAACATTTCCCGTGCAACACCCACAATCGTTCTGTTATTCTACTCAGCTACCCCATTCTGCTGTGGGTTATGGGGAGCTATGAGATCTCTTCGAATCCCTTCTGCCTTGCAGAAATCCTTGAACTCGTCCGAGATATATTCACCACCATTATCACTCCTAAGATCCTTCGCCTTCTTCCCCGACTCCTTCTCGACCAGTGCTTTGAATTCACATAACTTTGAATATGTCTCGCTCTTCTTCTGCATGAAGAAGATCCAACACTTACGAGAGAAATCATAAAAAAAAATCACATAATACCTATGTTTTGCTGTCGAAGCAACTGAGAAAGGTCCACACACGTTTGTGTGAATTCTCTCAAGGATTGTCATGGCGTGACTATCCTTCTCGTGAAAGGTGGATTTCACAAACTTCCCCAAAGTACACCCCTTACATTGATCTGACTACGCAAGTGTGCCTTTAGGAAGCCCTGTAGTGATCTGTTGTAGTATCTTCAAGGCTCCATGTTGAAGGTGACCCAATCTCCTGTGCCACAACTCGCCATCATCCCTGCTCACCAATCCTTTTGCCTTGCCTGCCATTGCTACGCATCCATCTACATGCAACTGATAAAGGTTCCTTACTCGAACCCCTATCTTCCGTGTCTCACTAGTTGTCTTGCTGCGCATGAAAGCTTTTCCCTTGCTAAAAACAACATCATACCCATTGTCTTCTAACATCGCCACAGAGATAAGATTATTCTTCAATCCTAGAACATGCATGACTTCCTTCAGTATGAAGGGTTTACCAAAATCCCTCTCAAAGGAAATGGTACCGATACCAGTCGCACTGTATCTACCATCATCGCCCATCTCGATGTGCACTCCAAGATCTTTTTCCTCCAGATCAAAAAACAAATCTCTATCTCCCGTCATGTGAAAAGACACACCACTGTCCAAGAACGACACCGATCCCATCACACTTGAAACCAAGCATGCGATCAATGAAAAATCAAGCTCAAACTTTGAGGCTAGAGCCTCTCCTGCTGCAGATCTAGTAGCTTGCTTGTTCTTCTTCTTCTGCGGACAATTAGTGGCATAGTGTCTGTGCTGGTGACAGTGAAAACACTTCACCTTGGACATGTCCTACTTCTTTCCTTTTGCACCAGAATGAGAAGCTTTCTTGTTCTTCCCCTTCTTTGCTTTGGCAGCCAAAGTGCAATTTTCTTCATCAGTTGCCTTTCATGAAGATCCGTCCCTGGTATTCTGCCTGATCTCCTCTTGCATAAGATCTGACCAAAGTCGCTCCCATCCTGGCAATTTCTCCTGACCATTGACAGAGTCCTGATAGGAATGCCAACTCTTCGGAAGACCAAGGAGAGCCAAGCTCACCAAGTCCTCATCATCGACAGTAACCCCAACACTTCCCAGCTCATCTCGACACTGAGTGAACTTCAGATACTTGGGAATACTGTCACCCTTCTCGCATTTGATGTTTCTGAGTTTATCTTTGAGTGCTAGCTTCCTCTGATCGCTCTTGCTTTGGAATAATTCTGTTAATGATTTCCACATCAAATATGGAGTAGCCTTTCCATGGAGGCTGGACACAATGTGATCCTTCACGCCCTCCAACAGAATCCTTCGACATTTTGCGATCTTCTTTTGCCAAGCATCAGCTTGAGTAGCATCAGTAGGCTTTGGGATATCCGTCTCTATGAACTCCTTCAGCTCGTTATCATCCAATACTGCCTCCATCCTGTCCTTCCATGCAATATAGTTCGTACTGCCCTCAAGGGCATACTCCAATCGCAATCCTGTGAAGGACATCTTAGTTTTGACACCAAGAAAACATTGCTGCAAATTCGAATTCCATTAGCTCCAACTCAACCGCTTCTGATCTAGAATTTATGAGAACAAGGTATTTCTTGTACAGAGATCGACTGTATGGGAATTCACCGAATATATCACCTTCCAAAGGAAGGATGAATCCAGAGGCTACTTGGCCCGATTACAGACTCTGCTTGAAGAAATAGAATGTAAACACTTCCTGAATAGTAGATTTGATGATAAACAGTTCTGATACCATGTATAAATTTTGAATAATAAACACATATTCAATGGAGACTATCCTGATCATGTACTATTGGGGAATACATACACAATACATAAACTCCTCTACATTGATCATCAATATAGCAGCATCAATAACAATAAAATATCAAGAGCATGCACACATTAACACAGTATGTAACCCGGGGAAAGCTTACAGCTGAAAACCCCACACTATCTGTATATTAATGATTGAGAACATGTAACATTACAATAGTCAATACTTATCACAAGTATCCAACACTATATCCACCTGTTACACACAATACAGCTCAGATCTGATCTCCAAATCTATTCCACTGCTTGCCTGCCTCCACTGCTCAATACCTGCTCAACAATTGATGAGAATGGTTGAACCAAACTCATATTTACCTCAAAAGAATCACTCACAATGGGAATCATGTGAGCAAAGGCTATAATCACTTGGTATTTGCCAATTCTCATTGGCATAACTCAATCCCATTGATTGTGCAAATCCTCATGCACAACTATAGTCACATCTGATAGCAATCTGATCCTCTAACACCTGTCCCTGCTGAATTGAACATGCACTGACATGCAACTGAGTTAACTGATGTATTCTTTAGTTGCATTATGAGTTAATAATTAGTTTAAAAACTCATCATTAGTCTGTTTGCAGTTAGACTAATTACAACTAGTTTAACCAAGTCAAACACAACTCCATCAACTCCACCAAACTCAACTGATTGAGTTCTAACAGAATTCATGCATGCAACAACTCAACTAACCCACAAAGAAAACGTATTTCCTTCTGACAGCTGCATGTGCCACATCTGTAGCTCAAACTGAAGTGCTCCAAGAGAATAAGATAAAGTTTATAGTCTAAATATTATTATGAGCTAAT
>APFE030186483.1:0-76413 GCA_000404065.3 Pinus taeda | reverse complement strand
GTTCTAACAGAAGTCATGCATGCAACAACTCAACTGACCCACAAAGGAAATGTATTTCCTTCTGACAGCTGCATGTGCCACATCTGTAGCTCAAACTGAAGTGCTCCAAGAGAATAAGATAAAGTTTATAGTCTAAATATTATTATAAGCTAATAATATTTGACTGCTCTATAATTAGACTTGACAGTGTCACTGTTGTTGTCTAAAAATAGAAGTCCATCTATTTTTGCCAACTTGACCAATCATCCATAAACAACAACCTGCAACTCATAGACATGATCCATATGTCTAAAAATAGACATAGTCTAAAAATAGACTTTGCGCCATAATTTTCCTGCGGGCCCACTTGATGAAGGCGACTCTTTTCACTAAGCTCCATCATCTTGTTGCAATCTCAACATTTTTGTCCCTTTTCTTCACTAATCCCTCACTAGTCTTGAACTATTCTAAAGTGATGTTTTCTTTGTTGTTGAAGTTTTCTTCAACCTATGTCAGTTTGATATCTATGGCTTCCAATAATGGGAGCCATCGTTTCTTCCTTCTGAGCATTCAATTGTGGCCCTGTATCCAAATGTTTGGTAATTGAACGAATTGGGTGTCTTCCACTTTGCGTGCTTGAACACATATTTGGTTATGAGAGCCTTTATATATAGTATTGTGACCATAGAGTTTGTCCATTTATTTCGCGATAGAAGTAAATTGATTATTGACGTATGGTCCATTTCTAAGAACTCTTGTTCCAATATAGTCCTTTTATTTTCCAATGTGTCAACTACTGTGTTTAGTTTCCTGCACACATGGACAAATTCAATTTGTTCAAAGTGACGTATTTTTAAAACAATCCTTTGCACTATAGGAGAAAGGGCATAATTATGCAATCCCCTTGCTTTCCACACCTGTTGAATTGCAATGATTGAATATCTGAACACCATAATTTTGGATATTTTTCTTGTTATTTCTAATTCTAATTCCTACCAAAGTGCTAGATATTCAACTTGGTTGTTAGTTGCAATGTCCATACCCCAAGCATATTGTAATTCTATTTGTTCATCGAGGTGATGAATAACCCTTACTGCTCCTGCCACCTATTTGAATGTAAATTATTACAAAAATAAATAATTAATATTTAAATAAAAATTATGTAACATGACTTTTAAATTTATAGTTAAATTTAGGTTTTTTACTTTTGATGGCACCAATTGTCAATGCTATAATGTCAAAATTAATTGGTAATTTTAACCCAAAAAATGAAATATTATGAAATAAAAGTTAAGCAAATTTGAAAAACGCTTAGAAAATAAACATTTAAAAGAAAAAAGTGAAAAAAAGAAAAGAAACGTAGATAAAATTGAAGTGCTAATTTTTATGGTTTGTCATGGTCATGATATTTGGTCTTTAGACGCCTAATCCTCAGGGATTGGGCAGAAATGTGTAAATATGTAAATAGAAAAAATTAACTAGTTAGAATAGGAAGATACCTTGGAATTTGAATCCCAAAGGTCACCCCTCTTCCTATTTATAATGATGATCACATTAATGCAAAACATATGATTGGGAGTTACTTTCTTGGCCTAACATGGTATTAAAGTGCAAGTCCCAAATTTAGGCATTTCCCCCCTCTCTATAACTCCTCACTATCGATTCAGTGCCATCTCAGGCCGCATACCTGCACCTAATGGATTCCCTACCATCATAACAAGTTTATTTCTTCTTGTCTGTCCAGATTCCATGCTAACACATTCATTTCTCAGATAATGCATTAATTTTTCTTCTTTACCTGTCTCTCATCCTCAATTGTTCCTCTAACTTGGACCAAACCCTCTTTTAGCTTGTCTGTGACCTGGAAAATCTCATCTCATCTGTTAGGCCCCTATAATACTAGTGTATTTCCTTACTATTATTGTCAATGTATCCCCTTATTGTTATTGTTGTGCCCATGTTGTCCCCATATTGTTATTATTGTGCTCCATAGAAGCCCACTATTGTTATTATTGTGCCCATGTTGTCCCCATATTGTTATTATTGTGCTCCATAGAAGCCCACTATTGTTATTGTTGTGCCCTTACATTATTATTGTTATGTCGGATTTGAATATATTGTGACCCCTTAGACTCCTATATACAGAAAAGAGGTCTTGTCATTTGTATCATCTAAGAATTGTTTATTTGTGTAATGTAAAGGAGGTTTCCCCCTAGAAGAGGCTGATTTTGAAATCGTTGCTCTATCTTTTCTTCTATTTTGTGAGCTGATTGCATAACAATTGGTATCCAAGCTTTGGATTCTAGGGTTTTGCTGCTTCAAACAGGTAATGGTGGAATTGTCGCTATAACATTTTTTATATGATGATTTAGAAGCTACAATTAAAACCCATTTGAACTAAAATACTAAAGAACCTTTGTTAGGAATTTCAGATCTTGTCTAACTATATTTGTTGGGTTGTGTTATATTCTTTCCATGACTAACCTACGTAGTAAACCGGGGGGTTAGAGGGGGGTGGACAGCCCCCCTCTATCGGGTTCGGGGCAGCGGCCCGTGATTTATTTTTTTTTGGACCCTATATTAGGTTGGGCGAACCTACCTATGGTTTTCGGTCCATGGTATTGGATGCTTCGGCATGTATAAATATGTATTGTAACATTGAAATGAACATAATGAAAAATCAAGCTGATAGTCTCGGTTTTGAGATCCAGTGGGAAATCTCTATGTATATGTGTTTTATGTGTTATGCCCTCGCATTTTTATTTTTCCTGTGATTTAGAATTCGTATGTAGGTAATTTCTCTACGGGGTTAAAACCTACATTATAGAATTTAGGAAGTAGAAAACTAAAAAAATTACCAAGTCTAGTGTTTTTATTTTATATTAAAAGAAATCTGCTTAAACATATTTTCTAAGTAAAATATGACGTTGAGAGTCTATTATACTGAGTATCCAAAAAGCTATAGAAATACAAGTATATTATATAAGTCCAATTTTAGTATCAAAGACTCAACATAAATCAATGGAACTCAGTGAAAATAAACTTAGTATAAAAGACCAAAGTATATCCAAAGATAAAAATTAGGACAATTTGAGGTTATGGTCGAATAGACTAGTGAAAGGATTAGGCTAGAAACTACCTACAATGGAAAGAAAAAAAATTCAATAGATGTCCCAGTATTTGGTATGTACTTAGAGTATGTACCGGAATAGGCTCATTTCACATTAACTCGAGATCAAAGCAAGTCTCGCCTAAAACAAGTAAGAAGAATGAAGCCTCGATTTTTAGGCCACATCCATTTTGTCCAAACCCTAAAAGTAAATATGAAATTTAATCCTAGTTATTACTTGATGAAATTCTTCTTGGTTGTTGAGACTTCCATCACTTGTTGGAAGAGATCTTTGATAAGTACTTTGGTAAGGATAAAAGAATGAATAATTAACCTTATTTCATAAACAGAAATTGAATATGATTTTTTTGGAAGAGGGAATTCACATTGTTATCCATGGCTTAGATAAATTTGAGGCTTGGTTATCTTATAGCTAGTCATAAACAAACTTGTAGGAATGGGAAAAAGCCGTGTTAGTTTTGAAAAAGAGTTTGGTGGCCCAAATGGAGAATAATATTATTACTATAAAATATGGACTCGAAAGATTTTACTTTGATAATATTGAGTAATTTAATAAGAATTATATAGGCATAAAACATAACATTGATTTTTACCTAAAGGGTGTAGTAAACCCTCATCATGCTTTTCGTAATAAGAATGCATTCAAAAGTTCCAGAGTAACTGTACCCTGGTTTACTTTAGGATAGATAAGGGAAGTTACAATTAAAATAAAAACCCAAATGAATAACCTCCAAGTAACCAAGAAAATCATAAAGAAATTAAGGTGACAAATCAAAACTCCTTTGAAATTACCTAAACTAAACCCTTGCATGACAATGAATTAGTGGTATACCTCAAGTAATAACCGAATCATTTTCTCTCGACAAAAGTTGAAAACAAATGGAAATAAGCCCATTATCAAAGTTGACAAAACTATGACTCAGTGGGTGAAAGGACAAAATCCCTTTCAAGTTCGTTGGAATTGTAAAGAGGGTTTTAAGCTCAGTCAATTAGCTAATCCTTTAAAAACCATGTGAAATTCAAATAAAGAATGAGTAATCAACTATTTTATGTAATAGAAAGGGATGTTTATTACCTATGAATGCCTCCATGGTCGTATCACACAAGAAACTAAATAATTCATTGAAAGCCACTATATAAGCTAGCTGAACTAGTCTGCATGGGGTGAATGCAAGGGTATGATAAAATAGTATGAGGTGAAGGGTATGATAACCAAAGAGAAATAAAAACCCTCATTCAATCTTGTAGACCACTTGATAGGCAAGCCCAAGAGTGAATGACAGGGTGCATGGTGGGGGGTAGGTAATTACCCTAACTAAGCTAGATGACCTAGTCTACCATGAGGTGAATGCATACAACAATTGAGAAGAAAATAGTATGAGGTGAAGGGTATGAGAACCAAAGAGAAAAAAAATTCCTCATTCAATCTTGTAGAGCACTTGACAACCAAGCCCAAGAGCGAATGACATGGAGCATGGTGGTGGTGTGTGGGGAGGGGGGGGGTGGGGTGGGTTGCGTGGGGGTAGGTAATTACCTTCACTAATTGTCAAGGAGGTCTCCCTGCCATTGAAAATCTATGATTAATCCAAATTGTTCCTTACTGAAACATCATGTGGGTAAGGCAACATTCATTAGGGTAAGCAAAGCCATGTATCCGTTCTTGACATGGCACAATACTGTATGGTCAAGGCATATTAATTTCAATGAATAAAGTTGAAATATAGTGTGATGGAAAAGTATATTTCTTATCAAAGGTAAGGTCACTAGTACAAATGTTTAATAAACCTTGTTAAAGTGACTTGTACTTTTAATATTATGCTTTTAAATAAGAACAAAGTATAATATCATTATCAAAAGTAAGAGATGGATAAAGTTTTTTCTCTCAAGGTGAAGGTGAAAGTGAACTTGAGGTAGCAATATAAACTCAGAGTAAGCAAGCACAAGATATATTTAACTAATTATGCATAAGTGAAGAAAGAAAATGAACACATTCATGGTAATGAATCAAGTAAGAGTGTATAGTAGAAAAACAAAAATATTATTTATGTCAATTTTGTGGTACATCAAATGTGGTATCAGAGCTATAAGTTACAATAATGTGGCCTATGAGCCAAATCATGCGTTTATTTTAACAAAAAAAAATTGTTTTACAAAGTAAGGAGTAGAAGTAAGAACAATGATTGAAAAAACATCTACAATATCTCCTTATGGATAAGAACAAATATGGTTACAATTAGGAAGAGAAACATCACTTCATATAGTGGAACCGTCAGATAGGGTTAAAGGGATAAAACTAGAATTAGCTAGTATTAGAGCAGACAATGAAAAGTTGTCGAAAGCTAGTGTTGAGCAAGAAAGGATCAACAAAAATTTAATTAATAAATCTAATATAAAATAGTGGAACCAATTGTAGAGGAGGAAGATAGGGATGATTCTTATAAAAAAAAAATATAGACAACATGGGTGAAAGTAGGGATGTTAGATTTGAAGACGAAGAGGAAAATGAACATAATTCACTCAAAATTCTCCCAATAGTATGTAGTCAAAGGAAGAAACAAGAGGTATAACTGCAAGGGAATTTTAAAAAGATTAGACCTATAACCTTTGATGGTGAGTTAGAGGAAACAATAGAGGCATGGCTACTCAAGATGAATGTATATTTTTAATTATATGAGTATACTAACAATTTAAAAGTTGGACTAACAACTTACTAGTTGCAAGGCAAGACATCATTATGGTGGGATGAGACATTGATTTCATTATTGAACTAGTACCCGGGGCCACACTAGTTTCCAAGGCACCCTATCAAATTAGTGTACTAGAGTTAATGGAACTGGAAATACAACCTCAAGAACTGTTAGATAAGGGATATATTAGACCACGTGTTTTTCCATGGGGGGTACCAATACTAGTTGTGAATAATAAAGAAAGTACTTTCAAAATGTGTATAGATTATAGGAAGCTAAATAATTTAACAATAAAAAACAAATATATGTTGCCTATAATTGATGAACTGTTTGATCAGGTAAGAGGAGCTAGTTCCTTTTCCAAAATAAATTTAAGGTAGTGTTATCATCAACCAAGAATAAAGGATGAGGGCATTGATTAAATAAGTCTTATAACTAGATATGGGAATTATTAGTTTATTGTACTTTCGTTTGGACTCATAAATGCTCCAACCACTTTCATGTGTTTAATGAATAGTGTTTTTAGCCAATATTTGGATAAATTTGTGCTAATTTTTATTGATGACATTTTGATTTATTTTAAGATGCTAGAAGAAAATGAAAAACACTTGAGAATAGTGTTGAAAACACTTACAGAACATCAAATTTATGCCAAATTCAATAAATGTGTGTTCTACCAGAATCAGATTCAATATTTAGGACATGTAATGTCCAAAGAAGGAATTGCAGTAGACCCTAAAGGGGTGAAAGAAATCATTAAATAGCTTATCCCTAAAGATATAGTAGATATCATATCTTTCATAGGAATTATAGGGTATTAAATTAGATTTATTGAATGGTTTTCTAAGTTGGACTACCCTATAACCTCCCTACAAAAAAGGGAGTCTAATTTGTGTTGACATTGAAGTGCCAAGAAATTTTTGACTAGATGAAACATATATTGACTATAATGTCGATACTTAAAATTATTGATCCTAATAAGGATTACATAGTATGTACAAGATCTTTCCTCAACGGATTAGGTGTGTTATTAATGCAGGATAATAATGTAATAACCTATCAATCTAGTAAGGTAAAAGATCATGTAAATAATTATGATGCGTATGATTTAGAGCTAACTAAAATAGTAAATGCATTAAAAATGTGGCACCATTATTTGATAGGCAAGAAAATCACATTGATTGCTGATCATATAAGATTGAAATACTTTTCTAGCCAACCTGATTTAAATGCACGAATGGCTAGATGGATGGATTTTCTAAGTGAGTTTGAATTTGATATCAAACATATTAATGGAAAAGAAAAAAAAGTGGTAGATGAATTAAGAAGAAGTTGAAATAGGTTTTTGGAATTTCTATATGCAACATTAAAACATACATTTTTGAGAAAATTAAAACATCATCCTTAAAGTATCGTATATATAGAAAAATACAAGAGAATTTGATAAATGAAGGCGTTCGATCAAAAAAATCAGAGTATGCATTAAAAAAATATGATCTGTTAAATTTTAGAAATAGAATTTACATTCATAATGTGCATAAACTTAAGAAATTAATCATGTATGAACATCACAAAAATCCCTTTTCACCTCATCTTGGATACCATAAAGTTATTACAACACTTTGGAGGGAATTATACTAGCCAGTCATGAAAGAACAGGTAGTTGAATATTTAGTTGATTTGGATTCTCTGATTTACCAACATTATCCAAGATTGTTTGTTGAATTATGTTATCATAATTTCATGAAAGGGTATGTAAATTCCATGTATGAAAATGCTTAAAGAAGAAGAAACATAAAGGAAACCATCAAGACAATGCACACAATATTTGGGAACATAGTTCATCCAGTGTGGACTATGTCTCCAGGCCCTGTTTCAATAATGGGGATGTCATTTCATTCATCTCATAAAAAATAAAGGAAAGTACATGAAAAATACATCATTATACCTCCAATCCTAGGATTGACTTGAACTTTGACTACTCAAAACATAGCAATCACAACACCAACAGTTCCATCTCATCATGCTAAGACTTTCGACCATAAAAATGACCCACTTTTGAAAGCCACATTGTTGTCTCAAATTTCATGCCCAACAATTAAAGATGAATTCATTTTTCTGCCATGATGCAAAAACCAACTACACCATTTCGATCCTTGTGAAATTATAGTTAAAATGAGTATAAACTTGGCCCCATTATGACATTGTCAATTTTGGTTCCATAGGGAATGTTCAAGATTCCACACAACATAAAAAGATAATATCCTCAAAATATTCCCTACGAATATTCCCTAGAATATACCACCTCAGTATTCGCACATGGGAATAGTTCCTTTGTGCATGGTTTTGATCTCTACCGCCCTTGGCCTTGTTCCGCTCCATCCAACCAGTTCTGCTCAATTGACATGGAAAAGTTTAAATAATGTGCATCAGGAAAAATTTACAAAGTCCCCATCATGGTCCATTTGTGGTTGGTTGTGTTAGAGTGTGGGTGGCCCGAGGGTCAAACTCCACATGCTCCGACACATCACATAGTGATTTGTTGAAATTATTTGGCTCGTTTTGTTATATTAACAATAGTCACCACATATCTTTCAATTGACCACATGGTTATTAACCATGCCGAATGTCATTTAGCTATATACCATGTGATATTTTAAGTGGTAATTTAGATTAAACCATAATGACACCCACCATATGCTTTATATGGTGTTTTTTATAACAAGCCTTTTTTAATTTTTAACATATGGTTTGGATTTGTAACCATATAAAAATATAAAAAACCTTTTTTGGGTTTTTTTTTGAATATGCATTGATTGGTTATAATTTATTATATAAAACCTTTGTTTTATATCCTTATTTAATAACCATATTTACATTTTTTTTAAATGATTTTTTATATAGTTATTTAATATTATTCCCTTTTTACTTTTGTAGGCCCATGGAACCAATGATCCAGTGAAAAGTGTCATTCATTGGTAGGCCAATCGCTAGTTTACATGCAATCGTGGGTCTAACGTGGCACATAGTGGGCCCCTCTTTTCTTGCTTGTCCTATGAACTTCAAACTGCGATAAGTTGGTCATAAAAACTCAGATTGAGGCATTGTCTATGTTGTTGGATTAAGAATCATGAACTCTTCACCTTGGTCATGGCTTTTATACAATTTGACACCGTTCATTTTTTATTTCTCCAAATCCACCTAGATCATTCCCCCCCATTGAAGTACTTTTGGTCCTCCAAAAGTGTAAACAATACCGCAATCTTAATCTGCATAAAGAATCTCTCTAAAAAGACACACTTTCTTCTCCTTCACCTTTGTTCTTTGGAACATGAAGTGATGAAACCAACACCTGTATCCATATGAAAATCTGTAGTTTCCAATACATGTCCAACTTGTAAGACCATACTTTCCAAGAGTTTATACGACACTCATGGTCAATTTTAAAATATAAACCATACCCCATGCTACCCAACTAAGGGACAAAATATCACTATGTTGCATGTACAAGTGATGCTATACATTCATTACTTTTAAGGGCTTTAATAAAATAACATGTGATTTTCAATAATGGTCATGCTAAATTACTTAGAAATGATACCCCTTTCTTACCTAACCAGGTTAATGGGTTTTATGTCTGTAACTAGCTTCCCTGTTGAGCCTCTTCATTGGTACTTTCCTTCATAGGTGCTTTCATATGCTCCTTGTCCTTCTTTGGTTGTTTCTCTAGATGGATCTTCCAACATGTGCCTCTCGGATGTATACCCTTGTTGCAATGGTTGCAATGGGTTTTCTTCCTCCATACGTTCTTGACCTTCTTTGAATTGTTGTCTTTGGTGTGGCTCTAGTGACGAGAGCTTGCCTTATATTTTCCTTTGGAATGTTCACTAGCACTGGAATGTCATGGTGTTCTTTTCATTATCTCAGGCTTGCCGCTTGAAGACTCTTATGTCTCTTCCTTTCTGACATATCACAATCCTTCATATTAAGGTAGTTCTACCACTTGGATGGGATTCACAATTCCTTGGCCATTAACTCCTAGGCCCTTGCCCTCATATCTTATCTTCCTCATTTTCTTCAAACTAATGCATGTAGTATGCTTTTCAAATGCACCAAAATCACCATCAAAATGAGAACGTGGAACTGAAGAATCACTACTATAGTTTACCTTAGTTGTGGATTTTGAAGTTGTTGACGATTGATTTGTTAAGCCTTCGTCACACTTCAATTTTTCCAAGGTATCCTCTCTAGCTTGTAATTGAAGTTGTAATCCTTGATTCTACTCTTTTTTTTGTCATACAAGTCTCCTTAGTTCAACATTCTATTCTTGAATTCTATGGTTTATCTACCCAAGTTCATAGAACCATGTAGTCTTTGGTGTTCTTCTCATATTTGGTTCAACACTTGCTCTGATACTCATCTCATTGCTTGAGTTAGAACCCAAGTCAATTGGTCCATCACCTATAATCCCAACAACTATGATCCTCATCTCATCGCTTGAATGAAAACCCATGTCAATTGGTCTAACATCTGCAATCCCAACAATTGTGACCTCCATCTCATCATCTAAATCATATTCTTCTTATTACATGGTAGCAACTATCTTCTGCTTCCTTTTTCCACCCGTCCTCTTTCACTTGAATTCTGGATTCAGTTTCCAACAATTCTCCTCGTCATGTCCTTCTTTCTCTCAATGGGCACAAGAGGATTTTCTTTCTTTCTCCTTGTTGTCACTACCTTCTTTGCATGGTTGTGTTGTTCACAGTTTCCCATGCTTTCCAGGTGAATGACTTTCACACTAGCCAAATCAAGAATAGTGGGTCCAAACAATAACAAAGAATGTTGGAGATAATTATGTAAAGAACTGATATATTTCATCAAAGTATTAGGTGAATCTAAAGGAATTCCCAATGCCAGATCTTTCTTCCTAAATTTCTCTATTAAACTTCTTAACCTTTTCCTTGTCTCAAATGTTGTCATTCTATCATGTCTTTATAGCAATATCCTAATGGATAAAATTATCCTTTTAATGCAGAAAGAAATTTAGACTGAGAATAAAGGAGTTTACCCACATGTTTTATACCTTTATGAAGTTTTCTATCCCACCATATGAGAGAATTGCCTCCAAGTCAAAGAGATGATAACTGGATCTTTTCCTCATCTTCTTTGATAGCCTAAAATGAACATACACTTCAATCTATCTGATCCAATTATTTAGTGTTTCTTCATTATATTCTCCATTAAACATTGGAAAATCAAACTTTGCATCTAACTTTAAAAAATTCTTTTTAGAGGCATTTCTATGTTTTCTGTTACAATGATTAGAATGTAATGATGAAGAAGAAGAAAATTCACTTGAAGATGGAGATGGAGTGTTGGCTTGTTGGGGACTGACCCAGGTTTAGAGTTAGTTAGCCAAACAAATCCTGGTACTACTGGCCCTTTTGCAACAGTCTGCAGAGTGTGGACTGAGTTCTTACCCAAAATCGTATGGGAGGGTGCTAGAACCAGGTTTTCGCACCCCGGAGATGTCTGATGAGTTCAATTGGTTCGCGGTTTCTACTTACATGGAGGTTTCTTCACGCACCTTCTTATTCCTCGCGACCTGATACACTACCTTCGCACAGACCTATCCAAAGGTTGTGCCATGTTTTGCACTATTACCCAAGACCTTGCTTATATTCCAATGTTAGTTAATTATCTTTGTATACTTCAGTGCTTTGACTTATACTTAACAACATAAAACATTCATACAGGTTTGCACAGTAAATAAATAGTATATTTGCAAGTTATATCAATCACGCATTAACCCAAGAACATATACACAAAAGTATAACCAAACTTCTCTTTATTGATTCTTTCCACAGTTACAAACTCGACTTGCCCTGCGCACTGAGTTGTAGGGGTCCGTGCACTCAGCTTCGGACTACTAGGCCTCTGCACACTCAGCTATAGAGCCTTCTCCTACTCTACGACCCAAAGACACACTTCACACTACGACTCAATCACTTAGACTTCTCATGCTCCATTCTCCTTTTTTCCTTATTGTCCCCCCCTCCTTTATACTTAGATCCTTGCTCTATTTATACAATCCCATGGTCTGCGGACCATGGGTAGGTCTATCTAGCCAACATTACATTACAAAACTAGGGTGAAAAACCCTGTGACTCTATCATACTTTCGCGCCTTGCGCCCACAATTTGCAGAGATTTACAACAAGATTCAGTCAAAACTTGGGCTTTGAGCCCCAAAACATGCCTTGGGGGGATTCCATGCCCAACATCCCCCAAAAAAAACATCGTGACTCGCCCTCGAGTCACTCTATTGGCACGACAATCTTTGCATGGAGTCCCTCCAACTATTCTCAAACTGCATGGAGGTCAACAGCGCACTGAGCTACTGCTTGCTAGATCTGCTGCATACGCTATTCTGAGACTTCTGTGTTCAAACTACTTCTCTGCATTTGTACCAGTATTCCTTGCATTTTTTATAGTCCTTCACAGTTGTCTGAATCCTTGGAGCGTGAAGACTTTACTTTTGCTGGCTAGTCAGATAGTCGGGTCACCCATGTAGGGCTTCAAGTAGTTGCCATTCACTTTGCCTAAGAAAGGTTCTCCATTTAGTTTGACTAGTTGTACCACTCCTCTATTTGTGACCTCCTTAACAACATATGGTCCCAGCCAATGCATTTTGAACTTTCCCAGGAATTTATCAAACTTACTATCATACAACAACACTAAATCATTTATCTTGAAGGTGTGCAACTTAATATGGCGATTGTGCGAGGCCTTCTCATGCTACTTTTGCACCTATTAATGAAATTCAGACAGGAACAGTTCCTCCTCATGTTCTTCCAACTATGCAAGCCTTTCTTCCAGGGCTTCGTAGTCCGTCATACTTGTGAGCACTGTTATGCGCAGATTAGGTACAATATACTCCATTGGCATGACGGCGTCCACACCAGAAACTAATCAGAAACATGTTTGTCATGTCAGTTTCTTGCACGTTTTCCTATAAGCCCATAGTACTGCGGGTACACGTAGGTCCGAATCACTTTTCTATGCATTGCATACTTTGGTTAGCACCATCTCCAGTATTTTATTGAATGCTTCTATTATTCCATTGGCTTGTGGGTGATATGGTGTGATTTTCTGATGATAAACTTGGAACTCCTCTGTGAGTGTGCTGATGGTTTTGTTCAAGAAATGTGTAATGTGATAACTCATTAAGTTTTTTGGGTAGCCAAATCAAGTCAACACATGTTCAAATAAAAACTTTGTAACTGTGGCAGTTGTACAGTCTTTGATCGGTTGCGCTTCTGCCTAGCGAGTCAAGTACTCTGTTGCGGTGATGATGTAGCGTGCACCCCTTTTTCCCTGGGGTTTGATAGGTCCTACAAAGTCGATTGCCCATTTTTTGAAGGGTTGCAGCATCATTTATGGATTTAAAGGAATCTCATCCCTCCGCGATGGTTTATCGGTCCTTTGACATATATCACTGGCCTTACAGTGTGCTTTTGAATCCTGATGAAGGGTTGGTCACCACAACCCTGCGTGGACAATCTTTTGTGCAGTCACTCGTCCTGCATAGTGTCCTCCTACAACACCCCCATGTGCTTCCGCGAGGATTTGACTTCATTCAAATTCAGGTATGTACCTTTGCAGTATCTCTTCATTTCCCATTTTGTATAGGTACCCCGCGATGACAAAAACATCTGCCACGTGCACCACCAATTCCTTCTTCTGTTGGACAGAGTATTCCTTTGGCAAAATTCCTGTTCTCAGAAATTGGATTATATCTTCAAAGTGTCTATCCACGACACACACAGCAAAGTACTATGCGTCAAGTAATCCTTCCTCCAAACTAGTAGGTTCCTCACCCGTCTCAATGCATGACAAGTGATCCGGTCCTACGTTCAGGTGACCAGGCTTTACCACAACCTCACAATCATATTCTTGGAACAATAAGAGCCACCTGCATATGTTCCCCCCCAACACAGGATTATTGCCCAAGTATTTTAGCACATAATGGTTTGTTCCCCTCCTAGCAAATAGTGCTGGTATTTTTGGAGCGCATATAACATAGCCAACTTGTCGCGCTCACTTGTGGAGTAGTTCTTTTCTACTTTGGATAGCCTACGACTTGAAAACGTGATAGGGTGATCCAAGCCCTCTCCGCCTTCTTGTGTGAGCACCTCCTAGTGCTATACATGACGCATCAACATGGACATGAAACTCCACATCTCATTTTGGGAAGACTAGGATTGGAGCGGAGGCTAATTTCTCTTTTAGTACATCCAAGATCTTCATGCAATCATCATTCCAGCAGAACATGACATCCTTTTTCAATAGTTTCTCCATTGGCGCTGTGATCTGGGCATAGCTTTTGATGAACTTCCTATAGTACCCTATATGTGCCAAGGTAGCGCACAACTGTTTAACACTTCGCGGTGCTTCCAAATTCAGAATCACTGCAATCTTTGCGGGGTCTACCATTAGTCCCCATTTGCAGACCACATGTCTAAGTAGGTTCCCAAAGGGAATGAGGAATGTACACTTCTTAAGGTTCAACGCAATTTGGTGTTGTCAGCAAGTATCCAACATCAAGCGTAAGCTCACTACATGGTGCTTACCCAATCAAAATATAGTCCAATCATCCAGATAGACTTTCAGGAATTTGTGGATATATTCTTTGAATGTTGCAACAACTATGCACGAAAAGATGGCCGATGCATTTTTTAACCCAAATGGAATTACAGTGTATTGAAAGCAGCCCCACTCAGTCGCGAAGATGGTCTTGCTCCTATCGTCTAGCACGATTTTGATCTAGTGGTACCCTGAGAACCCATCAGTAAACAAATAGGCTTCTTGTCCACCAACATTTTCCAATACTTCGTCTGTGAACGGAGACAGGAATGGGTTGTGCACATAGGTGTCATTCAATTTCCTAAGGTCCGTGCATATTCTTATCTCTCCCTTCTACTTCTTCTCCTGTACTACCATAGGGCTTACCCAATCAGATTCTTCCACAGGCTCAATGATTCTGACTGTGAGCATTTTGTCTAGTTCTGTGTGGACCTTTTCCTTGTACTTCAGATTCAAGTGGTAACCCCTCTGCTTAACTGGCTTTGTGTCAAGTTTTAGGGTGATATTCATCATCCATAAATCACCAACAATCCCCTTTAGGTCCATGATCTTAGTTGGGAATAAGTCTTGGTACTCGCGGAGTAACTCAGTGACCTTACCCACTGTGGCATCATACCAGTAGTCACCAAGCATTGCATACTTCGGTTCTGCCTTCGTACCAATGTTTACCTGCTTTGTTTTTATCGACCCCTGAACCTTGCGATAACCTTTAGTTTTTGGAATGTTAACATTGTGTGGATATTCGTCATCTTCTTCAATGTTTATATTGTAACACTCCAGTGCGCAGCTCAGTGGGTTTGCCCATTCAGTCTGAAGCACCTCCATTGGCTCCTCGGGTATTTTAAAGATAACTATTTTTACTACTTGCAACGCATCATCAATAATATCTAACCAATGATCTTCAAACGTGAAGGTTAAAAGGAATCCTTTGTGCAAGATATCTCATTCATTCATGCCATGGCAGAGCTCCGTTTCTAAATACCAATTCATGGGTATAATATCTAAGGTATGACAGAACATGTGGACCCACTCAGGTTGGGGATCCTCCCCATAGAACTTTGTCCATTTCATAAGGTGTGCTTGTGGATCATCCCGTCCATCATACTTGTCTTTTAACCTCATCTAAGGCTTCCCAAATCGTAAGCGCATCATCCTTCTCCATTCGTGCTAGTCCCCAAAACTCTGCTGGTGCATACCTTACCATATTGCGGGCATAGCGTGTAGTACCCATTTCAGAGCATTGAAATGTTGTTGTTCCGGCACTTCTTTTTCAAATTTGTTCAGGAACTCCTCCACCTTGCTTAACCTGTCATACATAGGAAGGGCTCTTGTTTCTGTTGCTATGCAGCACAATGACCTTATCATCATGTTACAGCTGAGTGTGGTTACCTTGTGTAACCGGTTCTACCATCATTCTATCTCTTCGTCAGAATTTGATGCGCAAGAGCTTTCATGCTCCCACGAGATTCGGCCATCCATAGTGGGATTTACCCAAATTTTCTCCCATGCGGTTATCTTGTAGATGCAGTCTAGATCGTTGTCATTGTCATTGTCGCACACTGGTTCTGTGTAACGCAATCCTTCTATAGGGTCTAAAGATACCACTATGTGTAGTGATATTTTCTCAAAAATTGTCTTGCGCTTCTTTAGATTTATCACTCCATTCATGTCATTGGCCCAATCTATTCCCAGTAACATGGGATAGGGATTGTTGTCATCAACAATCTTTATCACTTCAAAATCTGCTAGCATGCTCACTCCTTCGATGTCTACTGTAATTCCCTACAATCTTCCCATAGGTAGGATCTTTTCCTGGTTCACCATTCATAGTTGGATATGAGACCATTGCAGCGCAGGCCTAATCATGCACTCACATGTCTTCTTCGGTAGTGTTATCTCAAAATCAGATACCTGATAGGCTGCTAATCAGGTTGACTCTAAGTAACTATTTCAAACCAATCTTTTGACTAAGGTTTAGCCTCCTTAGCCTGAGAGGGCTCTCTCAAAAGGGTTATTGATTTTGATTAATGATAAGATGGCTAACTCTTGTGGTGTAACAACATAGACAAATATAATGGCTGGATAAACATTACATAAGTTTCCATTGGGCCTATGGAGTCAATCATACTTCAGTAAACAATGACACTGCCTTTACATAGAAGTCAGGGCACTTAGCATTTAGATGTTCAGAACATAACTCATATAAAACCACAGTTCATACATGCATACAGGAAGTCAGATCACAATCAGTGAATTCTAAGTGATTATGCATCCATGCAACTGTAAAAAGACATTAAGGAAAGAAAAAAACACATTCGGAACATGACAAATCCTTCATGAATCCTGAGAAGAAAAGAAGATGAATTATATTACTGAAAATGGTCTTTACATAAGCTAAAACAATACTTCTGTTATCAAATTTCCAACCCTCATTACATTGCTGTCTCAGCTATATATAGAATCCTTATTCTAACTAATTCGAGTTTCCTCCTCCAGCATGAGGGGAATTTTAATAACTCGATCCTTATCTCTAATGACACCTATCAGCTATTTAACTGTCTATTAAATACAAATAAAATGCTGACTGGAACTTTAAAAAAGTTCTAAATTAACTAGGACTCTAACTCTCTTTCCATGCCATAGTGGCTACTCCTCGTCCTTTGACACCTGGTCTTCTTTCAAATGGATAAGCTGGACATTTAAATACGCCATATTGGCCTTTGAACGTTGAATCCCTATCTACCCCGTGGAATTAGGAGATGTTCCCTGTTTCTCGGTTTCTGTTTTCCACAATTTGCTCGAATATGTAACAGCACTTTCCTGAGCCTTTAATAACCCAAGGTATGGAACGTTGCCACGTTTTAGATATGTTGTAGGCTGTAGTGATGGACATGTGTCTCTTTTTCAAAAACTCCCACTCATAATATCAAACTGCTTGTTCTGCGTTTAAATCATCACCTACAGCAGTTTCGTAGCGCGCTACGAAACTGCTGTTTTATTTAAAACAGCTTGCTTTTTGACCTGAGAACTTATATCACCCAATCGTTTATTGCCAAAAACTCCCTTTGATGTTTCATATGTGTAGCAGGGATTTAAATATCTTCAAAACACTAAGACTAAGAAAAATTAACAAAAATCTGGAACAAAACCTTTCCTGAAAAGCGAATTCATTTATTAGGTAATCGGCTTAGCTCTACCTTCAGGTCTTCAGCGGCTTTCTTCAGTTGGTTAATCTCTTCTTCAGCTGCTTCTATTTGGCTTTTCATGGCTGCCACATAATCTCCTTGAGATGTGATGGCTGCTTTATTTGTGCTGCTCTTTTGCTGAGGTCGTGTTCTTTCCCCTGTTTCCTCTGTTCTGGGCAGTGCTTCCTGTACCTGCTGGAAATTTCTAGTCATAGGTCTTCTAGGTTTAAAAATAAATTATTGGGCTGACTCATCAAACTTAAGCCTTTTTGAGGCCTTGGTTTTCTTAACATTTTTCTGTGGTGACTGTGTCAAATCAATTTGAATTGGTTTGGACTGCTCTAATTCAATAGCCTGTAATAAATCATTTAGGCTTGCCTTAGACACAGGGCTCTCTTCAACAGCTATAGCTTTACCCTTTTCTTTATTAATTTGGCTTCTTGTCCTTACCCTTGAGACTGCTTCAGATTTGCTTGCTTCAGGTACAGTCTTCTTACCCTGAGTCTTCTCCTTTGTTGATTGTTGAGGCTGTTCTTGAATGACTAATGGCTTCACTGGTTTTGGTAGTTGTGGCTTGGTTTTATTTTTGGCTCTTACCTCCCTCTGAAGCTCAGCTATGGTAAACTCTTTGGCTGGTTATGGAGTAAGACCAGTCTTACTTTGGAATCCAGCCATGAAGATAAAAGAATTCCAGTCTCTGCCTATCTTTTGGAGGCTATCTAAAATCAGCAACTTAATCAGACCATGATGAAATAAAGAGGTTTCATAGTCCTCTTTCCTCAGCTGCACCTTATCACACATCTTACTTAAACTGCGAAATAAATAAAACGGAATGTCTATGGAGACTTTCCCGGTAAAATGCAAGAGCAGTTTAAAATGATAAGGATAAACCTTATTGTACCTTCCTTCACAGGTCAGATACTTCTGTATGCAGGTGAGAAGAAGAGCATAATGTTCCTTGAGATAATACCTGGGCACTGCTTTTGTGAAGTATTCATTTACATATGCCTCTTTTAAGAACTCCTTACAAGGATTCCTATCAAATTTAAAATTTTTGAACCATTCTTCCTGTCCTCTTGGGATCTCGGTTACAACAGCTATTGCTTCTGGAGAAACCGATATCTCTAACATGGCTACCTTTGAATTCAAACCAGTGAAATTTAGCGCAAATTCTTTAGTTACCTGTGCATGCCCTCCTTGTAGCTTTTTACAAAATCTCCAGCACCCGGCATCTTTAAACGCTTTCTTCACGCCTTCATCTCTCAACGTTATGTCCAGGCCTTTAGGTTCATTCCTCTGACATTTACCCAATCTGTGCTCTTTTCTCTCCATTTTCACTTTGAGATCTTCACAGCCAAATTCTAACAGCTCCGGTCGAGATGGTGATACAGCTCCTCTTTTTTATTCAGCCTCACTTGTAATCAGGCTCGCTTGAACAACCTCGCTTGAAATTAAAATCGAAACATGACTGGTCACTCATGCAACACTCACGACCATTATTAAGGACTATGCATGGTAAAATCTCTTGGGAATCATATTTTCGTGCATATCAAAAATCTATTGGTGGAGTAGCGGCAAATGAACGTTCAGACATGATTCAAGAGGTACTCACACTGACATGAGTGGACGCAAATGCTGACTCACCTATGGACTTGACATTTCGGGAAAGATTCGCTGCGGAATGCACGAATCCATGATTTCGCAGCGCTGTTAGTTATATTTTTTAATGATGCGCTGCGAAACTGCTTAATCATTACGCGCTGCGAAACTGCTAGACTATGATTGCGCTGCGAAATGGGCAAATAAGACTGCGCTGCGGAATCACTAAAAGACACGGTGACTTGGCATAGATAAGACATGACTATGGAATAATGATGAGTGGAGGAAAGCCAATAGGAGCAGAGTATGATTTAAGCTAAAAAACATTTAAAACTCCGAATCCTAAGTGAGACAAATAAAAAAGAAAACAGCTTAAACATAGACCTTTGTCATCAAACTAGGGCATGTAACTATATGCATCAAACTTTTAGTTCTAAGTGATAACACAAATGATAGTCAGTATATATAAATCACAGGGGCTTACCTAATGAGGTTACTAGAGCCACCACGAGGGCAATTAGAATGTTTGTAAATCAATTGTTCAATTTATAAACAAAACCCGAAGATAGACTGAAGCAACATTGATCTACTTTGCACTTGCATAGCAAATGCAGTTCGAAGGCTAGTTGGCTTGACTTCAGGCTTCATCTGTAAGTTTATAAAGCAAACAAATATAGATAAGCAAACAAGCTATTCGCTCCCCAGTGGAGTCGCCATTTTGTTATCGGGGAAATCTAGTGTCCACTTGGAGCTGCTATTCCCACTAAGATGGGTAGCTATCTTAGAAACAAACAAACTAAAACTACTTTCGTTTTCCTTTATGATAAGTAGATCAGAGGGGAGCAAAGAATACCAACCTCAGTCTTGCGCTTGGTCCTTCGCTTGTTTCCTCTCCCTTCTGACAGATCCTTGCCGCTCCTTCCTTGCTTACCCATCTTCAAAGAGCACCTGTAAAGTCAAAGCAGCATAACACTTTCGAAGAACATGGATCTACAATCATAAAAAATATAGGACCAGATATATATTGACTACACAAATGCATATATCATCAAACATACAAGAATAAGGAGGAAAACTTGAATAGTTTTATTGATAGAAAGAATAGCAAAGAGGATTACAACCCATCGATCTGACCCAACATCATCCTCCCAGCATGAAAGCCCTTCTTCACCTCATGCAAAGCTTAGATCACCCAACGCTATGACGTTCCACCAAGAAGCCAACAACACTTCCTTACAAAATACAAGATTCCAGCCTCTGGATCTCTGGGATGAGGGATCCATATATAGATGTTTGCAGGGGTGTGAGTCAGCTTCTGGGACTTTGATTAGTGTCCTCTCTCTGATAGTTCTTGGTACCACTTGGATATTCATGATCTCTTACTCTTCCCTGGGCAAATTCAGAGAGGCAAGTGTCACTGGAGAAGTTTCTGGAAGATTCTATGATCATCCACCTTGCAAACTATATTTTCCATTTGTCTACTCTCGCCCATCACACCCTACAGAAGGTATTTCCAGTATGTATCACACCTTTTACACCGGGCAGGTGAGATGCATCACACCCTTAGCACTGAGCAGCTTGTATGGTCCAGTTTTGACTAGTTCTGAACAATTTTCCATGGAGAACTTCTGGGAGATGATGTAATCAGCTGACCTTGTTCCTTTAGGGTATAAAACAACACTTTTAGGGACTTAAAATCCCTCGGTTTATGGACATATGTGATTGGGGTTGCAGTGCCTAAATATGTCTATAACAACTGGGGATATTGAGCTATAAGATTTGGGGAAAGATTAAGAGTCTGAACACTTAGGAATAATGACCAAGGGCCTAATTTTGTGTTTTGTGTGTAAGATTTTGGGTTTTGTTAAACTTGGTGTTTGTTTATCATCAACGGGTCTATATTTTGTTGGTCTTTACACTTGTAAAGACGTGTACCATATGTAATCTTTTTTTCAGTTAATTGAAGGCTCCCCTCTTACTTTGAAAAAAAAAAAAAAACTAAATTATCAAAAATAATAATAATCTTAATTAAATAATTAAAACTCTTAGATTGGAGACTTATGTGATTCATGATTTAGAAAAAATCTTCTGAAAAAATCACATTGACAACTTAGGGTTGACGCATTTCGAACCTCCACTGAGGTTCATCATCACGACAAAGATGGAGAGCAAGATCCAACACTAGTAGAGATGCGATGGTAAAAAAATTAACTGTCACTAAGTCAAATATTTTAATATTAAAAAATGGAATGTTATAGGATTCTAGAATTAATTAAAATAAACAATTATAATTTAATAAATTAATAAACTAAGTTAATAACTATTCCTAATCTTATTTATTAAATTATTTCTATTTTTTTATTTATCCTATTAATTACTATTATTATTTCGTAAAAATAATACCTATTCATAACCCAAATTTTAATATAATAAGAAATTCAACAATAATCAAAATTAACTAATAAATAAAACAAAATAAGAGATGATATATATATATTTATATATATTATATTATATATATTATATATATATATATATATAATTATATATATATATATATATATATATATATATATATATATATATAATCAAATTGATTAAAATAAAAAAAATAAAAAATAAAAATCAAATCAAAATAAAATAAAACAAATTTATTTATTTATTTTTATTTTTCTAATCAAATTAGATACTAACATGGAGAACATTGAAAAATAAATTACTAGAAAAAGAATAACTAAGACAAGAGAAGGAAAACAAGGAGGGGAAAAAACAAAGGGGGATTGGGAACAAAGGGAAAGGACCTAAGAACCACTAATATTCCATCCATTATCCTTGTTAAGATTATTAATTCTCTTCTCAATTTCGATGGCTTCTCTTAATTTACGATGATGGAAATGGAATCCTCTAAATAGATATGGTATTTAGTCTTTTTAGCATGTTCCACTAAATCAGACGAGCGAGTCCTACAATGTCTAAGGTCCTCCGCATGCTCTTGAATCCTCTGACATATGGAACAACCCATCTCTCCAATGTAGGGGGTTCCACAGGAACATGGAATCAAATAAACACCCTTCATGTTTTTAGGATCCACGGGGTCTTTAACCAATCTTAAAGAGCCATGAATGGTTTTTAAGGGTCTAAAGGTGGAAATGACCTTATGCCTACTAAGAACCCTTGAAATCTTGTCAGTATCCCCTTGTATAAAGGGAAGTTGGTCACTAGAGGCCACTTCAACAGACGCTTTCTTAGTCTGAGGACCTTGGCTAGCTTTTAAAAAAGGCCTGATACCTTTGAACCTAATTTAACCATTCTTCTTAAAAACACCGAGGAAATGGGTTTTCTCATCTACAAGATGGTCTTCATCGAAAACCCTTAAAACCCTAGTTGCTAGTGTTTGAGAACACCTAGCTTTTGCACTAGATGATCAAACTCATTTTTGGAATTTTATGATGTGGTGGAGCATATTTGTCACTATAAAGTTAGTGTTGATCCATGGCGTGTACATCTATAGTTGTTACTTTAATGTGTCCCTTTAGATCAAATGACTCACTCCAGTGAAATGTGTGTTGACCCTACACTAAAATAGAATAAATAGTCTTTGAAGGTTGATGGCAAGATTGACTTTTAATTATGAATCCAAACGCCTTTGAAAAGAGGTAGAATAAAGGTTGCTCAAAGTGGTCTTTTTTTTACATCTAAAATATGTAAACTTAAAGTGGTAATTTTTTTTACATCTAATATAGTAGATACTTGATTGTTTAGTACAATTTTAGTGGTTAAGTTGAATGGATAGAGTTTCTCCATGTAAGTGTTAAAAGATTAAAGTAACCATAATCATGAAAATCTTTAAAAACCTCGGGATGGTGTCATCTATATATATATATATATATATATATATATTATAATATATATAGTTAAAAAGAACAAAATAATAAAAAGACATAAAGATTAGAAAAACACACACACAACCATAAAATTTTAAACATAATTTTTTTATGTTTATTTTTTTTATTTTTTTATCTATTTTTGTTTATTTTATTTTATTTTGTTCTTTTTAATATATATATATATATATTATTTTATCTATTTATATATATATATATTTGTTTTTTTTAAAGAGTTTTTTATTTGTTTTGAATAATTTTTTTTTTTGAAATATACATCATTTATCTGAACAATTTACATTAACCAACTTGTATTCATCTTAACTCTAGATATATTTTTTCCTTGTTATTTTAGTATTTACTATTTTCAGTAGTTTTTCGGGTCCTGAACTTCCAGAGCAGTTTTAACCCCCTAAATGACTTTTTTTTAGGTTCATTGCAAACCCATGGCTAGGGGAAAAGGCTTGCAGAAAATCCCGTAGTACTCGGAGAGACCTTTCCAACAAGGTATTGTACGTTCCAAATGGAGATAATATGACCAAGTTATGAGCCAAGGAAATTGGCTACCCAACTAACCCCAACGGGGCCACAAACCCTTGGTGTTACATCTCTTGGGTTTAGGGTTTTCTCATGTTTTTTAATAATAAATAGGCCCTTAAGCCTCATTGTAACATAGTTCAGAGGCATGTAGCCATCACATCTCTTCTCAGAGATAAGCTATGATCGCCCAAGCTAGTCTTGATTCATTCAGTTTGTAAGCATATTTTAGTATTTTATATTAATGAAATGAATTGTTATTTTTGCTGCACCTCTATATTTATGGTTATATATGTAATTTGTTGTGTTCTTGATTAAGTTAGGATCAAGATGAATGAGGGTTGGTGTTAGGATGAATAACATATGCTTCTAGTAGCCCCCTAATAATACTTGCAATCTCATTCTTTTGTGCAAATGGATACCTATAGAGGTATATATTTGGTAATTGGCCACTTGGAATCAAAGGGATGTTATGATCATGCTCAACCTGAGAAGGGGGTAGCTCCTTTGGTTTTTCAAACACATATTGGTGGTGACTCAACACCTTTTGTAGATATGTATGAATGTTGGTAGGGCTTTATTCAATGACCTAGATTACATTGAGAATTGAGAAACTACCCCATGGTGTCCCTTTTTAAAAATCTTCTCCATTCTATGTGAGTTGATGATAGTAAGAGCACCTGCCTAGAGCCCTTGGAGCGTATGATTATGTGTATTTTGTTTGAAGCTCATACATAGCTCTTGGAAGTCCATGGTAATGGGCCCTAGTGTTTGAAGCCATTATGCTCTGAGGGTGATGTCATAACCTCCCATTTCAATGACAAACATGTGTTTTTTTAGGTGATAGTTCCTCATCTGTATCTTTATGTTCTCATAATGTCCTTCACATTTCATGGTCCCCCCATCAACTATAAGGACTTGAAACTTGGATACTACCCTCACAAAAAATGCACGGCCTAAAAAACTCATTTATAGATAAAATTATGCATGTTGTCACTATCAACCAACACCACCACTGATCGATGCTTAATAAAGCCTCTAATTTTGAGTGTTTGTGGAGAAGAAATACTTTCTAATGCATGAAGTGAGGTAATCGTCTCATCAGGTGTTGGTGTATTATCTACTATAGTATCTTGGGGTTCCACTACATACTTCCCAGAAACTTTAGCAAGCTAGGCCTCATCATCTAACTTATTTCCAATTGCATCAATCTAAAATAAATTTGGTTCCTTGCATTTGTGTCCCGGTGAATATTTTTTATCACAATAGAAACATGGTCCTTGTCTTTTCCTCTCATCCATTTCCATTGGTGACATGTTTTTCACCTTAAGGGTTTGGATGGGGCCACTAGCAAGGGTGGGAAGTGCCTTTGATGTGAATGAAGGACAAGTGGATTGGGAATTAATAGAATTTTTTTCATCTAAATATATGTGGAAAGCTTCCAACCAAGTAGTCAGTTGATGCATTCTAACATGTGCCTGGATGGCTTCCTTGAGGCCACTGATGAAACATTCCATATAGAAGGTGTCCCCTAGGCACTCAACCTAGATGACCAATTATTCAAATGCCATGATTTACTCTCGTATTGTAGTAGTTTGTTTAAGCTTTGTGAGGTGACCCAGAAAGTGAGAGTCCCTGTCAAAACGAGCACAAATGGCTTTATAGAACACATTCCAAGTTATATTTCCTTCATAGAATTTCTAATGTCATTTTAGTAAATATCTCCCACATGTAGTTTGGTTTCATCATCCCATACATTATTGAGTTGAAAATATTTATCCATTTGTGCCACCCACACTACCGAGTTAGAACCATCAAATTTCTGCATGTCAAGTTTGGGTGCCTTACTGCTAGAATATTGGCGACCTCCTTGGAAATGATGATACCATCCATATTGATGGTGGTTGGATTATCCTTCCAGGTGGGCATCTACATTGTTCCCCTCCCCCATGGGGTCTTTATCCTTGAGGTGCTAGGATTCCATGGCCTTTGTCACTGTCTTTTCAACACGGGGACTTCACTGGGGGAGCAATACCATACCATGTGCATTCATATTGGGGATGTTGGGCTTCAAAATGTCATACAAATGTTACTCATTACCATACATTTTTCACCTATGCTTCCATTATATCACTCATTATTCACTACCATGTCACTTCATTTTCCCTATTGTTCATCATTAATGGTTCTCATTTATATCTTCCAAATATTATTTATTTTCAAACATTTTTAAGAGAAATTCTTGATTAAATATTATAAAATAATATATTTTACTTCATATATGGAACATGGATTATTTTTGTGACATGTGTAGGTACAAAGGAAGCTTCCAAGACACCTTTATGTGGCCTTGAATGATCAAATTCGAATTTGATAAGATAAGCCTCATGGAGAAGATCATGATCTCATGGAGAAGATCAAGGACAAAAGGGGGTTATGTCTCTCGATGGTTGAGAGATGTATGGAACTAAAGAGAGATTAGTGGATCATCATTATGAGTTTGTTATCTCATCCCATTGTATAAATAGGAGTACAATCTCCTTCATTTATAATCTTAGAATCTTCATTTGTAATTTTAGAGTTCCATTTGTAATCTTAGAGTTGGTTTGTATATCATGATGGAGATTTTGAAATAAAGAATCATACTTTGATTTTGTTGCTTCTACATTTGAGTCTCCTTTGAAGTGGTGTGCTTGTGGAGTTATGGAGGGCCCCATGGCCTCACTTTCATGCTTATTTTAGGTATAGTTTAATTTATGTTTTTATTTCATTTTAGCTTTTAAGTTTTTGTTAGATGTTCTAATATTGGAGGGGATCCTAAAATTCATGTGTTCTTGTAAGAGAACTGTAGGATATTGACGAATGTTAGATCTAGGTTTGTTTAGTTGTTGGAAGAGATCTTGACGAATGTGTTCTTGTAAGAGAACCAATAGATCTCGGACAAATTAGGAATCTCTCTAGTTTGTTTAGTTGTTGGAAGAGATATTGATGAAAGTGTTCTTGTAAGAGAACCAATCGATTTTGGACAAATTAGAAACGTTTCTAGACCTATAGGCAGCACTTCTAAGTTTACCTTCCTGGGTTGACATTAATTGAACTCTAATTTGCATCCGCAATTTAGACCAAACAGGGGGATATATATTCAAGAAAAAAGGACATAATATATTGAACATATAGTATGAGGTAAAGGATTTTATATTGAAAGGTATAGAAAATGGAGCTCAAAGCTAATGAAAATATATAAAGGGGAATAACAAATGTTAATTGAAAAATGGATACCTACAATATCTAGTGAAAGTAGGGGGTTTTTAAATTGGGAAGGTGTATTGGGTTCATACTGGTAGGGGTTAAATAATGTGATTTTTAGAGGTATTTTCCAATATGTAATAAAATTAAGGGTATTGTTTAGTATGCAAAAAACACATGTGATATGTTAGAGGTTCATTGAGTGAAGACCCCATGGTTTTCAATTGTGAATGTGAGTGTATCCTTTGGGTTTTCACTCTTTTCCCAAGGTTTTCCATATTTTAAGACCGCGTACCTACTATACAATTTCCAAAGTCAAAATGTTGGCTTAATTAATAGTAGTATGGTTATAATTGGTGTGGGACAAGGAATATTTTGATATAGGTCGCTTGAAAGCACTCCAGAAAAAATTGGGATCGTAGGAAAAAATGGATGCTTACTGGTAGATGGTATCACTGTGATCAGCTTGTCATCTTGAATCCTGTGGGCTAGGTCTCTTGCAAGTAGAATTTTGGGACCAACTGAATTTTTTCGGTTATACTAAGAGGAGTATGATCAATACTACGATGACTGAAATCCCAAAATATCAATACTGCAAAATGTAAAGGAATTTGGCTGTCACAACTAATCAATATTGTCACGGAAGAAACCCCAACTGCTGGGTACTGCAAAATGTGTAGGAATTTGGTTGTCCCCACTAATTAATATTGTCGTGGTAAAAGCCCCAACTTTTGGGTACTACAAAGTGTGATGACAAATTAGCAGAATGTGAAGGAACTATAGAAATAAAGGAGTGTCAAGTGCTATAGATTGTGATATATGCCAGGGGTCCAAAAATAGTACTTGTCCCAATATTTCATAGTGCTAACTAAGGAGGATCGACCATTCCCTTAGTTGTACCACCCGACTAACCTAGGTACGTACAAGTAATATCCCTAAGTGTTATTCGTGGTGTACTGTAACAACAAGACAACCACAACTTATCTAAGGTTCGCTTTAGGGTAACCTTGGGGGGTTTCTGATATACTAGAAGTGTGTGGAAGTGAAATTTATATACAATTGTTGTCTAATGTGCTACTACCCAAAGGGGTACCAACAGGGGCTACAAGGGACTCCAACATACATGAATACCTCTTGTATTTCCTATATGTATGCTTCTCCAACCACAAGTTAATGTGCACAATGAAAAATATTTGTAGTTTAAAGACACCAAAACATGTCTCTAGCCTATTTTTTTTGCTAAAATTGGTGGTGTGGATGGCCCAGGAAAGTGCTCAAATACCACTTGTAGTATGCTTGACATGTAGAAAACATCAAAAGTGAAAAATATGCCATAGATACCACATAAAATAACCGAATGAGATAATAAAAATGGAAGTATTTTATTAAGATTTACAACAATATTGCTCACTTTCCTCTTTGAGGGGGAAACCTCCAGTGGAGCATATCTCAATTACACAACACAAAATAAGGATTCCCTTACTATCTTCGATAATATATGGTTTCATAAGACCCAAAACCTGAACTACTCATGTTCCCTTGCATAATATATGTTAACTAATTTATTTATTAGTTATGGCTCATTATAACTAATTGTGGTCCCCTTTTTATAATTTAGGTCAACCACGTATAATGCTTACAGACTTTATTTATTAAACTAACTAATCATGACTCTTATAAGGTCCCTTAGGGTTATTACATTAATAAATGGGTTAGGATTAGACCCTAACATGTTTCCATCCTGAAGAAGGCATTCGTTCTGAGGTAGCTTGGGATGTCAAGAAGGCCACTAGGGCAATGAATGAGGTACACTTAAGTGACTTTCTTAGAAGGTGAGCAACACTTTCAGTAGGGGGTATGATGGTCCTCCCAAATAGGTACAATTCAAGGCTCAACTAACCATCCTTCATCACATTTTAACCTCTCTTTTTGCATTTGATGATATATTTTTGAGCTATAATGTGTTTGCTAGGAAGGTTAGGGAATACTTGTTATATCCTATAGCCTAATGAATTGAATTTGTAGGAAAAAGATCATCTATTGTCAAAACACGTTGGATACCAACAAGAGAATATTTATGCGGCTCATTCCATGCATCATACCATCAACAAATCTATTGACTTATTGGTAGTTACTACCCCTCAGCGACTGCGAGAACCCCAGGAGACCAAAACCACTTTTGTAGGAGTTTTCGAGGGAATCAACCCTCCATTCAAGGAGGATTCCCCTCACTCATTTTTGTATAAATAAAGGAATTTAGTAGCTCAGTAGGATTCAAATTTCATAGCAAGATAGTGACTATTAGAGAAGGAGCATGATACTTTTTATTTCCATTGTCATGTTATGTATTTGAACAATTTATGAGATTAATGAAAAGCATTATTTTACCTCCAATCTAAGTTTTTTTGAAGGGAGACGAGTTTCCTTGCATTATGGCCCAACCCAAGCACTCAAGCCCCTATTTTGTATATTTATATTATGTATCTCTTTCTCTACATTTAATCTAGTTGTGTTTCTTTATGCAAATCTATTTATGAGAAGAAAAATTGTCTTTGCATGATATAAATGGAAAGTCTCATCCACCTATGGTAGTTACCCATGGTATTCACCCATGGTAATTAACCATGGTATTGTAATTCAAAAGGCTATAAATTTGGGGCTCACTTTGTAAATGGACATAGGGGTCCACACAAAGCAATTGTAACAAGTTTTTCCTTATTTTAATAAAATGTTTCTTTGTCTATTTTATTTGTTTTCTTATTCTCTTCGTGTTCTTAGATCCTGGCTCCTAAGATTCAGATCAATGGTATCCAATCAGGTTTGGTTCATGACGACCATTTGAGTATAGGCCATTGCTAAGAAAAATTACACCTTTTTTATCTAGTGGTGGCAGTTAAATTGATTCTCAATGTGAACAACATTTAGTTTAATAACCTCGACATTGCTAAGGGTTTCTGGGTTATGGTGCACAATGACTTATCCTGAGCCAAAGGATTCAAACCATACTCTATTAGCAGATTTGCATATTTCTGTGCATAGGACGTAACAACACCACCTAGATGAGCACGACAATACTTTTGATGTGCACAAGGAATTTCCGCAGGAATAAAGGGGCATGATGGTTTTCATTCATAGCTTCACAGGGGGGATTGGGTGGCTCATCCAATTGAAGGCCATAGAAATCACCAAGAAAAGGTTATGCATTAATTCCCTTGACCGCCTGACCTACAATTTCTTCCATTGCCCCTTGAATGAGATCAACGGTATCACCACCTGCCACATTATCACTACTAGCAAACATTTTTGTCTTTGTAATGTTAGAATCCTATTTTATAGATTGGGCGGTCTGTGTAGCTCTCCACCAATGTACAACGTGAATCATCATCCTTTATACTCCCAAAAATATCACCGTATTCTCTCTCTCTGATTTATATAGAAAATATGGATGTCACCTACGAAGAAGCGGAGTATTTTGTTATAGTTAACATTTTCATTGCAACCGAGCATGGGATTTTCCTGATAAGTCAATCCCTAGTCTGTTGGAACCACTCTCTCTCTCTCTCTCTCTCTGATTTATATAGAAAATATGGATGTCACCTAGGAAGAAGCAGAGTATTTTGTTATAGTTAACATTTTTGTTGCAACCGAGCATGGGATTTTCCTGATAAGTCAATCCCTATTCTGTTGGAACCACTCTCTCTCTCTCTCTCTCTCTCTCTCTCTCTCTCTCTCTCTCTCTCTCTCTCTAATTTATATAGAAAATATGGATGTCACCTAGGAATAAGCGAAATATTTTGTTATAGTTAACATTGTATTTTGTTACAGTTAACATTTTCGTTGCAACTGAGCATGGGATTTTCCTGAAAAATCAATCCCTATTCTGTTGGAACCATGAAGTGTTATTATTGGGCTGCATGATCTGATCCTAGCCAACTACTATTTCAATGCCCTTCTAGTTGTGGCCAACCTATGACAATGGAGCATTTGTGACCTACCATTATATTGGAGCTCATCAAGGTTTTCCAGAATCTACAATAAATATTCCCACCCGATATCATCTTTGCTCCTCTATTTCAATGAAATCGTGTCAACCAAAGAGTAATTGCGCAACTCATTTGTGTATGTGATAAAACTAGAATTGTTGGAATTGAAAAAAAACCTAATTGGTGCAAACATAATAGGCACATCAAATCCTTATGCTACCATTACTTGTGGCTTAGGAAATTTTTTAGTTCCATGGTTCCTGGCTCAAGGAATTCAATAAGCGAAGAAGAGTTTAATTTTACATTGAAGAGATTCTTGTGTAGATTAATTTAATAATCGATGATTAGGACATCATCTATAAAAGTACATTTCTTGGCATAGTTACACTCACAATTGAAGATGAGAGTAAAACTATGGCTATTTGGCACTCACTATAAACTTCATCATACTAGGTTTTCTTGCAGATAAGTACAAAGTGGTTTCAGTTGTTTAATGAGTCTCAATGGTTTTTCAAGAGTTGTGGCACGACGAAGGATGGTTGTGGATAAAAAAGGGCCCATTGTAGCCCACCAAAAAACTGGGCTTCTGCAAAAAAAATTGATCTACCACTAGCTGAGGTGGTTGAACACAACTACTCATATACATTAGAAATATCATTGTTATATCATGGGTGAATGTATGTTTCCACATGACACATTTATTTATTTATTTTTTTCGCTCAAATGTTTTTTTTCAAAGAAAATGAAGGTGATTTTCCCATTTGAATATATTCAAGAGATAACGAAAAGTAAACATGCATTGCAGGTTGGTTCTAGGGGTGAGGGAGTACCTCCATTTCCAGGTATATATGGAAGGGATAAATGAATGTTTGTTTTTTCTTGGAATCAAAATCATGCAGCAAAGACTCTCCAAAGGGCAGGAAAAAGAAACAAGTTACTTTACATGCACATAGAGCACAATTAAGTCTCATAATGTTATGAAACTAGCTCACAAAAAGATAGAAAATATAGATCAACGACTTAGAAATCAGCCTCTTCGAGGGTGAAACCTCCTTTACATTACACAAATGAACCATTCTTGGATGATACAAATGACAATACCTCCTTTCTATATATAGGAGTCTAAGGGGTCATAATATAATCAGAGCTGACATAAAAATAATAATGTAAGCGCACAACAATAAAAATAGCGGGCTTCTGTGTGTCACAATAATAATAATATAGGGACTACATGGGCATAACAATATAATAAAGGGGTTGCACTAATAACAATAATGCGTTACACTAGTAGTATAGGGACCTAACATGGCCCCTCTCTTTCAAAAATTGTTGTCCTCAATGCTTGAGTAGTTATGGATGCTTCTGTATAAAATTCTCCTCCTCCGATGTGGAATCTTCAACGGTTAAGTTCTTCCACTTGATGAGATACTTTGAAATTGATCTATTTTGTAGCTATCGATTTCTTGTTTCTGTGAATGCTTTGGGTTCTAATATGATGTTTCCTTCTTCGTCAAGTTCTGGCAATATTGTTTGAACTAGGATCTTCTACAACTTTTGAATGAGTGCCCACACTTCTTTGTCATTTTTCCATTCATCCTTTGCTTTGTTTATCCAATCTAGTTGGATAATAAAATGGCACAAAACAATGCTTCCACATTATCATCCATTCTTGAGAGTGCATCTGCAACAACATTTTGCTTCCCTTTTTTGTAGATGATTTCAAAGTCATAACCCAACATCTTTGTGACCCATTTTTCTTGTTATTTTGAAGATAATATTTGTTCTAAAAAGTATTTAATACTATCATGATCCGTTTTTACTTGAAGTGTCTTCCCATTAGGAAAGGTTTGATGTTTGGAGGAACATTTCCTGGAATCAAATGAATAGCATGATCATGATCACAAATAGGTGGGAGGCCTTTGGGAGTCTCAAATACCTTGGAATAATTGTCCAAGGCATTTTGGAGATATGAAGAAATAGATGATTTCGATGTGGGAACCTCTGGCGAACATAATTGTGCAATTACACCTCGTTGTTCTTTCTTTAGAAGCTTTGTCATTCTATTAGAGCTCATTATCTTTGTCAGTTTCTGTGCGATACCCCTTAATTCAACTTCCTTTCCTTCTAAAAATAAAATTCATGAAAAGTTCTTGAAAATTAAAAGCTATTGTACCCAAGGATTGTTTGGACTCCTAGTACAGCATCAACACCACCCATTGGAATGGAAAGCATTGGGCTATTCAATACATATTCTCCCATGGATAGCTTGATATTATGGCACTTTCTAGAGCAATTTATGGTTTCCAACCATCACTTGACACTTTGGTGCTAGATATAGGAAGTAATTCAATTCCTTGGGTATCTTACAATGAATAAAATTATGGGGACTACCCGAGTCAATAAACACTGTTACATTTTTCTTCTTGATATGTCCTTCTATCTTGATTGTTTGAGGAGTGGTAATTATGACCAATGCATTACAAGATATGATCAGATTCATTTCTTCTTTCTCTAAGGGTTTTTCATGGTGTATATCCTCTTCTTTTGGCGTTTCTTATTACTTTTCTTCCTCCTCTTCACAATCTATGTAAAATAATTTATTCTCAGCACACTTATGGCCTTTAGTGTATTTTCTATCACAACTGTAACAAAGCCCTTTTTCTCTTTTTTCTTGTAATTGTTGTGGTGTCAACCTTGTAGGTTGTGGAAGGCTAGAGGAAACAACACTTCCATCTTTATAGTTGTGAGTGGTAGGCTTCCTTGTTGCCATAATTTTGCTTTCCATTTTTCTTTCCAGCCTGAATGCCTTCTCCAATGAATCAAGTCCCCAAAGACGAACCTCATGGTGAATGTTATCCTTTAAAGTTCCTATGAATACATCAATCCTCTGCTTCTCTAGAATATCTTTTACCCTTATATTCAATTTTTGGAAGTCCTCAATGTGCTCTGCCATTGAACCCTTTTGTTTGAGATTTATCAATTGGCTAAAGAAAGTGTTGCTTTTTGTATCCTCATAATGTGCTATCATTTATTCCGTAAAAATTGCCCAAGTGACAATTTGTTTAAGAGAGAAAAGTCATTGATACCATACAAACTGATTTGGTACCAAATATAAAGTTGCAATAGATACCTTTTGTGTGTTTTTCACATTATGGAGATTTGAAATATTGCTCCATCTGTAGTATCCATGTTACAAGATCCTTTCCATCAAACTTCCTCATATCGATATTTGGAACATGGTGGGTCTTCGATCCACCATTAGATTATATGAAATCATGATTAACATTTATTTTATTCTCATCATGACTTTTCTGTATTACCTTTTCGCCATTAGGAAGCCTTTCTTGTAGCAACTTTGTCAAACCTTCCACATCTTTCTTCAAATATTCAATGTTTTCATTCTTTGAATCATGATTAAAATTTATTTTTTTCTCATTCTGAGTTTTCTCTACTACCTTTTCACCACTAGGAAGCCTTTCTTATAGCAACTTTGTCAAACCTTCCTTCCAACCTTCCATGTCCTTCTCCCAATCTTCAATGTTGTCTTTCATACCATCTATCTTAGCTTCCACGTGTTTCATTAAACCATCCATCTTATCTTCCATGCCTTTCTTTACAACATCCATCTTATCTTCCACACCTTTCTTTTAACCATCCATCTTAGCTTCTGTTACTTTTTGTGAGAGTGAAATTTGTTGCACTTGGTCTTGTAATTTTGATATATCATGTTGCATTTCTTCCTCTTCTTCATGAATCATGCTAGAGATTAGGTTTCTTATTATTTGTTTCTATTTATTTATTCGAGGCATCAACCAATGATAATTATGCTTCACTATGCCCTTTGAATTCCTTCAAACTAATTTTTCAAACTAGACTTATGCAAAATTAAAAAAAAAAAAACTACACACCGTTTTTCACTTTGTAGGATCTTGATATTAAATATGATATATCTCTCCATTTTCATATCTCCAAGGTATGAAATTGTGAACTGTGGTAGCCCTCTGAGTCATCTTTCCAATGCCACCAGTCTGATAGAAATTGGATTCTACAAGAAAGTGTTATGTCCAATCTCCCAAGATGACTTGATTATACACTTTTTTAGTAGAGTGAACTTGTACGAAGTTCCACGTGTCACTATTTCAACCTTCGGACTTGAAAACAATGTTCAGAAAACTACCATGCATCCTCTTTTTATAAATTCTTACGAAATTTCAATCTGATACTCAAAGAGAAAGTTATGACAATTTTCCCAAGATCACCTGTTTGGGATGTAATTCGGGAGCCTACAAAAACCCTAAATGTCGTGAACCATATTTCAAAAAATGTAGCGAAACAAGATCTAATATTCGGGCCTGAGCTTAATTAAGATATCAAATCAAATGTGTTTTAGTTTTAGTGTCAGAACCTTCGTAGAAAAACACTTATAGCAAACATGACACAATGCCCTGTTTGAGATGGAATTCTGAAGTTTGAAAAAACCCTAGCTTCTTCAAATCATGTATCCGAAAATATAGTGAGAAAGGATCTGAAATTCAGATCTGAGGATCATCATGATTTCGGCTCAAATGGGTTTTTGGTTTAGCTTTTGAAACATCAAAGAAAAAAGGTTATAGTGAAAATTTCATGATGGCCTGTTTTGGAGTAGTGAAACCCTAGAATCCAATCCTTTGATACCAAATGTTATGAAACCAGCTCACAGAAAGATATAAAAGATAGATCAACAACTTAGAAATCAGCCTCTTCGAGGGGGAAACCTCCTTTACATTACACAAATGAACAATTCTTGGATGATACAAATGACAATACCTCCTTTCTATATATAGGAGTGTAAGGGGTCATAATATAATCAGAGCCGACATCACAATAATAATGTAAGGGCACAACAATAACAATAGTGGGTTTCCATGGGGCACAATAATAACAATATGGGCACTACATGGGCACAACAATATAATAATGGAGTTGCACTAATAACAATGTGTTACACTAGTAGTATAGGGACCTAACACATAAAGCCATTGGTTGATGACATCTACCCAAGATGGCACCACACTTCGAGAAAACATAGCAGTTTTTCAACAATCTCCTCAATGAAGATTTTATGTTTACCCATCAATATTATATTAAGCTTCAGGATATGTCCATTAAGTTTGAATATATCCTTTAGATCAATATGAAACAATCATAAGTGTCCCCCAAACACTGTTATGATAAAGTGGAAACATTTAGTTGGTGCTCACTTCTATAGATTGGTCTTCTTGATGATGGTCTTACTTTCTCTTTTTGTTTCAACTTGGATGTTTATGATGACAATGGAAACAACATAAATTATACACAAGAAGTACATGGTACTTGTGGGATGTCAAGCTCAAAGGTCACTAGCATGGCACATTCATCTGAATCATTCTCCTTAAGCTCACCAACAAAATTTGGTATCCTTTCGGCATCAAAATTCTTCATACATTCTCTATTTGCAACTCAAAGCAGGCATGTTGGAGCTTTGTATTTCTAGTTATGCTATGGGTGCCCATGGTGATTTGGATATCTTTGCTAGTTGTCTTGAAGAGTACTTTTAGCTGTGACAAAACAGCCCTCTTGATGCCAACGTAATGTCATGGTGGGACTATCAAATCACAACAATGGGAATCATAAATGTGAAACTTGAGTACATGAAGGAGGTATTTACAACACCTCATTGGATAGTGAGAATTTACAAAGATAATCCACCTCATTTCTACTAGCAAACTATCTCAAGGTTCATTTCTAGGTCATTCACTGTTAGTCTCACAGTTGGCCCACAATCATTACGGGGTATCTCTATCCTTAGACCCTCGTTCATCATGGTTATGGGTCAACCACACATAACCCTTGCCATCGAAGTCCATTTTCTAGGCTGCACACTGTCAGTATCACTTTGGGCTCATCAATATTACAGGGTATCTATATACTCGGATCTTCATGCATCATGGTTATGGGTCATCGACAAACCCATGGTTAGATGTCATCCACAAACTCGTGTTTATGGGTTTACCGCACAAAACCTTCTCTTCAACAAAAGCTTCTCAGGAGGGGACTCTACACAAATGAGACCATTACCTCCTAAGGAGGGATGGAATGATATGAATGGAAAGTCTCATCCACCCATGGTAGTTACCCATGTTATTTTCCCATGGTATTTATCCATGGTAGTTACCGATGTTATTTTCCCATGGTAGTTACCCATTATAGTTTCCCATGGTATTTACCCATGGTATCGTACCATGGTAATTACCGATGTATTATAACTCAAAAGGCTATAAATTTGGGCCTCAGTTTATAAAAGGACGTAGGGGTCCACACAATGTAGCTATAACACATTTTCCCTTATTTTAATAAAATGTTTCTTTGTGTGTTCTCTATGTTTTCTTCTTCTCTTCGTGTTCTCAGATCTTGTCTCCCAATATTCAGGTCACTACAGGTTTATAAATAAGCTTTATTGAGAATCTTGGTTGTATACCATATTTGTACAAGAACAAAAAAATTATAGTCTTTCTTTTATGCAATAATACATATTCTAGTTCAAATTCAACTCATCCTTTCCCATGCATTTTTGTTTTCTGTAATTAGTATTTTATCAGTGCTTTAATCATGTTGTCATTGCTAGTTAAATGATCATTTTGTATGCATGAGAGATATATTGGTTCATAGGGGATATTAACATCATTTTCCATGCATAAACACTATCTCCTCCAACTCTCTTCCTCCCATTTTCATTTGTTTCTCCAAAGTATCTACACAAAAAAAATTACATTACAGAGCTACAAGAGATTGTTAGTTTTCCTTTTCCCTCATGAAAGATGGGCTAATTAGTATATCTAAACTTGGAAAGGTCCCTTACACTTTTTTAAAACTTCCTACGACCCTCTCCCACCATCATACCACTTATAGAACCCTTAGATCGCTCTTAAATGAAATCATGTAACAATACAGGGCATCCTATAGCAATCATGTAGCAATCTTGTAGCGTTTCACATAACTCATCATAACACACCCAAATTTCCCTATAAAGCTTATTTTATTCTTCTCATCACTCCACAACGTCCTCTAAGCCTTGAAAAAAAACTTAAGAAGACCAAACCCCCTTTGTATATCTTCATTTCATCATTGTAGTTCTACTTTTGCAACTAGGGTTCACTATTTTGTTTATGAGTTAAGTAGCATAAAATAGTTTGCATTGATCACTTTTAAGCATTTGATGGTGTTTGAAAATAAGGTAGAGTGTACCTTGATTGCAATAGTATAGATTTGATATATTTCAAGATAGATTAGAGTCACTACTTTCATGCAACTATCTTACCCTTACTTTCCTGTTATTTATCTTCTGAAAAACAATTTAGGATTTATTTTCTAGACTTTCTTTAAATGCAAATAAATTAGTGTTTCTTTTATGTAGTAGGGCAAGTAATGCTTCAATTTTCTCTTTGCTTGAAAAGTTAATTTCAATAGTTTCCCTCCTTTGGAATTTTGCAAAAATGGTCTCTGCACATTTTAGTTTAATTCATTGTTTCAGAGCAGCTTAGGTAGAATCTTCCTTTTAATTTAGAAGCCAGAGAACCCACAGTAATAACCATTTTTCATCAACGTTTCAAATCCCAACAGGGATCCATCATCAGGACATTCTTGAATGATGATAGTAGAAGAGCTTTAATGAGGGTATTTTAATACTCTTATTCAAGCTCTTCTACTATCATCATTCAAGAATGTCTTGATGATGGATCCTTGTTGGGATTTGAAACGTTGATGAAAAATGGTTATTACTGTGGGTTCTCTGGCTTCTAAATTAAAAGATATAAACCACAAATGTCTTAAATCTAGAATCTTCCTTACTATGCATATAGCATTTTCACCTCTTAAGTTTGTACAAATTCCATATTGATAAAGTAAAGCCAATATCCCTAGGATTTGCAACATTCTTGTTGTAATACCAAGACTCATCATTAGCCATTGGTCAACCTAGAGGAGACATCAGTGCCCCTTGATCAGATTATCTCCACCCATGCTCGACTCCCACTATGCTTGTTCACATGGCCATGAGTTGTATTGACCCCATGAATATTTGAAGAAGTCGGTGTTGAAAATAATACGAAGGAAAGGTGTTACAAGGAATTTATCCCTTTTAGCCTAGTAGACACATTAATGACTTTTGACTTGGTGACATTTATGAGTTATATTAATGTCATGGGTGGAAGAGAGACTTAAAAGTGGTTTACTGCGTATTTTTTCTAATATTAAAGTCACTTGCACTTTATAAAGTGATTTTATGTGTAAAGTACATAGTTCACTTTTCTAATATTAAAATGAATTGAGAAAATCACTTTATGAGAAAATTAAAAAATGTATACAACTTGGAAAAGGTACTAGGAGGATTTTAAGTAATGTGGCCAATGTATGAGGGGGGTCATTTTGGAAAAGTGATCTCAACCACACATCTTGAGATTTGGAAATTAAAGCTCAACCATTGAACCCTAGGGTTAGGGATTAAATGTTTTCCAAAAGACAAAAGGAGAAAAGGGAGGTTCATTCTTCACTTCACACTTGAGAGAAGGAGAGAAGAAGAGGAGAGGATAAATTCAAGGAGAGTTTGCATCTTGAGGAGGAGAGCTCGAATTTATAGGAAAAGGAGGCATCTACACAAGCACAAAAATCGAGGAGCAAGATAGCCATAGAGGAGCACAAAAATTGAGGCAGAGAGAGGCATAAATTTTGGGGCTAAGGGTTGCACGTTTTTTGAGGAGATAGCTACACGAATTCTGAGAATTATGGGCATGAAATTATGAGAAGGAAAAACGTAGAAATTGAGGCATAGTCAGCATAAATTTTGAGGTATTGTTGTCACCTTTAGGCATGAATTTCAAGGCATCTTCAAGGTAGTTTTCAAGGCTGCCTACAACAGAAATTTTGAGGCCACCACGGTACAAAAATTGAGATAGAATAACACAAAAATTGAGGTTGTTGCGGCACAAATTTCGAGGATGATTTATGAGCACAGAAATCGAGGAGATGAGTTGTGTAAAAGTGTAGAAAATTCTGGGCACTTAAAATTGTGAAAATCTGAAAAATATCAATAGGCACAATTTTCCATAATTGCATTTAATGCTACAAATGAAGGGACATAAGTACTATGTTTAATTTTTATGTACTTATACTAATTTATCAAGCAATAAAATCCTCCTTTGAAGATCAGTTTTCCCCAAAAGGTTATGGGGTTTTTCTGGGGTAAGTGTCGCTCATTCTTAAAATGCTTGCATAAATTTTGATTTAATTATAGCTGAGAAGGACATGAGAAAAGTGAAATGCTTTGCTTATGGGAAGATGGGTCATGATGTCATACAGTGTCCCAACAAGAAGAGTAAGAAGAAATAAGGAGTTTTAGCTATAGCAGATGTGGATGAGTTTTCAACTATGTTTGAATCAGAGTGCGCTTTGGTGGTGAGTTTAGCCACTCATGTCACATCTTCATGTGCATGGTTAATAGATAGTGGAGCATCCTACCATATGATAGGAGTTATAGATCACTTCACGAGCCTTTTGGAGGATGACATTGACTTGGAGGTTGTGCTTGGGGACAACTCCAAATTCAAGGCGATAGGTATGGGGACAATATCATTTTAGAGGGAGTCATTACCTCCTCTGAAGGTGACAGATGTTCTTTATGTTCCAAGGTTGAAGAAGAGTTTGATATCAGTTTCTAGCTTGGAGGATAGGGGTTATGAAGTGTTTATCCAAAAGTGACAAGTGATATTGTATCCTATAGGATCTAGTATCACATTTTCTCATGTGATTGGAGCTCATAGTAGGGGACTATACAAACTCATGTTTCAACCTCTTCAAGCTTAGGTGGCTTAGACTAGTAGTAGTGGTTTATGTGAGTTGTGGCATAGGAGGATGGCCCACTGGCACCTTGGAGATTTCAGGATGTTCAGGGAGATGGTTACTAGGTTGTCATACTTCAACATTGATCATCATGATCTGTGCATTCGGTGTTCTTTAGGAAAATACACCAAGACATATTTCAAGAGAAGTGACAACAAAGTTGCAGGTGTCTTGATTTGATTCATTCTGATGTATGTGGTCCCATGCCTCATGTCTCATTGAGTGGATATGAGTACTATGTGACTTTCATTGATGACCACTCGAGGAGGACATGGATTTTCTTTCTGAAGACCAAGGATGAGGCCTTCCGATGATTCCAAGAGTTTAAGGCTCTTGTGGAGAACTAGACAGGGAGAAAGATCAAGGTGTTGAGATAATACAATGGGGGTGAGTACACTTCAGCAGAGATGAGAGAATTTTGTGGGAGTGTTGACATAAAAAGGGAGCTCATTATGCCTTATAAACCTCAGCAGAATGGGATTGCAGAGAGGAAGAACAAGACCATTGTGGGTGCAACTAGAGCGATGTTACATGATCATAGTTTACCTTTGTTCTTATGGCAAAGGTGGTTAACAATGTTGTTTATTTGCAGTTTTGGAGCCCACATGGAGTCTTGGGGAGCAAGACTGTTGAGGACATATATACCGGCAAGAAGTTGGAGGTTGGGAACATCTAGATTTGTGGGCGCCTTACATATTTACACGTCCCTGGGGAAAAGAGGACGAAGCTGGAACCCACAACAGAGAGAGGTATACTAATGGGTTATAGTGAGACCATCAAAGCCTACTACATATTCCTTCCTACACAGAGGAAGATTGCCTTGAGGTGGGATGTGAGATTTGAGGAGGAGAGGGCTTTGAGGAGGTCTCGGGAGATTGATCAGGTAGAGCAGAAGGCTCCTCAGCAAGAGGCCACACCACAGGTTTCAAGAGAATCAGGTGGTACACCAGGATTAAGAGGTTCACCTTATTTAGGGGTGATAACTTCACATAGCATAAATATTCCTTGTACTGGATCACCTGGTGCGAATTCATCAGGAATCGTATCTCAGATTTCAGGATCTCCTTTGGTCAGCTCAGATCCTTCCTCGCTAGGAGGAGAGGTACAAGATGAAGATTTTCCCATACCTCCACAGGAGACTACTGTAGGGAAGAGGATGCTAATATGGATTTGGGAGACCTTGAAGGAGGCTCAGGAGGCAGTGGAGAGACCCAAGTGATCAATGAGGGAGAGAAGACTACCAGAGAAGTTGGGTGTCTTCGTGGCAGACGTAGAGACAAAGAGAGATTGTTTTGAGGAGGCTACTAGAAAATAGATATAGAGGGATGCCATTATGGAGGAATATTTTTATATCATGAAGAATGATATTCAAGAGATAGTGCCACGTCCTGATGGAAGTTAGTTGTGACTTCTAGGTGTCTCTACAAGATCAAGCATGCTGCATATGAAAGTGTTGAGAAGTTCAAAGCTCGGTTTGTGCTGTGGGGGTTCTCATAGATAGAGGGATTTGAATATGAGGAGACCTTTGCACCAGTTGCTTGTTATAGTTCCATTAGAGTAGTTATATCCATAGCAACTGACATGGGATAGAGGATTCCCTAGATGGATGTGAAGACCACCTTTGTGAATGGCGTTATACAGGAGGAGTTGTACATTGAGCAACCCGAGGGATTTGAGTTGCATGGGAGTGATTATCATGTATGTATAATGAAAAAAGCCTTGTATGGACTGAAGCAAGTACCGAGGGTATGGTACAAGAGGATAAATGCATACTTGTAGAAACTAGGTTTCCAGAAGAGTGATGCAGATCTGAACCTACACTTTATTTTGGTAGGTAATGATCCACTCATTCTGGTATTGTATGTGGATGACTTGTTTATTATAGGGGAGGACAGTCTCATCCAACATTGCAAGAGAGATCTTGATTCAGAGTTTGAAATGATTGATATGGGGCTGATGCATTACTTCTTGGGGATGGAGGTTTGGTAGGAGCATGGGAACATCTTTGTGGGCTAGGGCATGTATGCAGGAGATATATCAAGGAGATTTCATATAGATGGTTGTAGGCCTATGACTACTCCTATGATCACCAATTGAAAGAAGTTGCATGATGTTGATTCTGAGTTGGTGGATCCCACCTTGTATCGTGAGCTAATCGATTCATTGATGTATCTGGTCAACACTAGACCGAATATTTGTTTTGCAGTCAATACATTGAGTCAGTATGTGATGGAGCCTAAGAGAGTACACTGGGTGGCTGCAAAACATGTGTTAAGATACTTATAGGGTACAATGGATTGTGGGTGGGACTATGTCAGATGCGATGGGGTTAGGTTGATTGGTTGCACGAACTCAGATTGGGATGGCAGTGTAGTGACCAAAAGAGCACTTCCAGATGTTGCTTCTCATTAGGCTCGACAATTGTGTCATGGTTCAGTAGGAAATAGAAGTCAGTGGCGTTGAGCAACATAGAGGCAGAGTACATGACAAATAGTCAGGCAAGATGCGAGGCATTATGGTTTCGTAATATGCTTGATGGAATATTTGGTCAAATGCTAAGACCAACTACAATTTACTGTGACAAACAGAGTTGTATTAAACTCTCTGGGAATCTAGTATTTCACAATCAGTCAAAGCATATAGAGATCAGATACCACTTCATCAGAGACTGAGTTCAGCAAGAGGTTGTGAAGCTTGAGTATATATCTATTGATGAGCATGTAGTAGACATTCTGACCAAGTCTTTGACAAGAGGCAAGCGTGTCTTTTTCAGAGACAGGATGGGAATGGTGAGAAATACCTTCCTCGTTAAGAGGGAGTGTTGAAAATAAAACCATGGAAAGGTGTTACTAGGCATTTATCCCTTTTAGCCTAGTAGATACATTAATGACTTTTGACTTGGTGACATTTATGAGCTATATTAATGTCATGGGTGGAAGAAATACTTAAAAGTGGTGTACCGTGTACTTTTTCTAATATTAAAGTCACTTGTACTTTGTAAAGTGATTTTATGTGTAAAGTATATAGTTCACTTTTCTAATATTAAAGTGAGTTGAGAAAATCACTTTATGAAAAACTTTGAAAAATGTATAAAACTTGAAAAATGTATTATGAGGCTTTTAAGTAATGGGGTCGATGTATAAGTGGGGTCATTTGGGAAAAGTGATCTCAACCACACATCTTGAGATTTGGATATTAAATCTCAACCATTGAATCTTAGGGTCAGGGATTCATTCTTTTCCAAAGGACAAAAGGAGAAAAGGGAGGTTCGTTCTTCACTTCACACTTGAGAGAAGGAGAGGAGAGGAGGAGAGGAGAAATTGAAGGAGAGCTTGTAGCTTGAGAAGGAGAGCTTGAATTTCTAGGTAGAGGCACCCACACCAACGTAGAAACCAAGGAGCAAGGCAACCATAGAGGAGCATGAAAATCGAGGCAGGGAGAGACACAAATTTTGAGGCTAAGTGCTGCATGATTTTTGAGGAGATAGTTGATCGAATTCCGAGAATGATGGACATGAAATTTTGAGAAGGGAAAATTCAAAAATTGAGGCACAATCAACGCATATTTCAAGGCACTTTTGTCAACCACGTGCATGAATTTCGAGGCACATTTAACACAATTTTGGAGGCTACCTAGACCATGAATTTCAAGGCAATCAGGCCACATAAATAGGGACATAACAACACATAAATAAAGGTTGTTTATGCACAAATTTTAAGGTTGTTTTGGGCACAAAAATCGAGGCTATTGCAACACAGATTTCGAGGCTAATTTCTAAGCACAAAAATCGAGGAACTGAGCTATGTAAAAGTGGATAAAATTCTGAGCACTTAAAATTGTGAAATTTTGAAAAATATCAGTGGGCACAATTTTCCAGATTTGCTTTTAATGCTTTAGTTGGAGGGAGATAAGTATTGTGTGTAATTTTTATGTACTTAGACTAATTTCTCAAGCAATAAAATCCTCCTTTGAAGACTGGTTTTCCCTAAAAGGCTATGGGGTTTTCCTGGGGTCACCTTGACCAAAAATAAGTGTCTCTCATGCTTGAAATACTTGCATAAATTTTAATTTAATTACAACTAATAGGAAATGTGAAAAATAGTAGAAGCACTCATTAAATGTTTACAATGAATGCATACTGAAAATCATATCAACATGACAAAACATGTGGGTTGGGTCAAATAAACACCTTGCAAAACTTTAAAATGGGGTTGGGTGCAGATAATTAATTTTCTATACTCAGTACACCAATTACATTCATATCCCCCATAAATTGGGATTCCCCTTGTGGCTATTGAGCTTTGTCACCACCAATGAAATTATTTCTTGATCATGGCACCCCACCCCGTGGGCTTAGTCAGATCAACAGTTACAACATCATCCATTTTAGAAAATTCAAATATCCATCATTGTACATGGCCTTGCACTACCATCATTTTATTTTTTAATTTACTATGGGACATGACCACCTTGTTTGTATCGAGAAATTTAATATCAATATATTTCGCTCATGTGTACTGGTTTGTGTAGGTTGTAACTCACTTAATCCCTTTGGCTCGCCTACCCTCTCCTGCTCTTTCTCTCTCATTGACAACTTTAGTGATACCCGGTTGAGCAATACAAAAACTCCTCATGTACTTCGGGTGTATGTTTCCATGCTCCCCTATCACACATCAGTGTGTAACTATTATCCCAAAATTTTGTACACCTATTGTATAAACAATAACAAGACAATACCATGTCATAAATAAGTTTAAATGATAGTAAAAAAAATACTTAATGAAAGAAATTCCTGAGATATGAAGATGGACATGAAGAAGTTGAAGTTTCAACAACTGCATAACATTCTGACTTCTCCCACGACACCATGCATATGTTCTTCAATAAACTCGTGTGGTCACATGAATCCCAACAAAATAGTCGCACAATGGAAATTTCCACGTTTAAGACTATCGAGTCAGAGGATTTGATGATGTGCGATCTCACAAGCTAAGATTGTTGCATCGTGGTCAAGGAAGCATTGACCCTAGCTCAAATTTTTCCACAAAAATGACATGTTAGTGATTATGGAAGCTTTTCCAAGCAAAGCTTATACACTCAGGCCTATAAAAAGAGGAGCTAGACTAAGGAAAAGAGAAGACATTCCGAGAAAATTTATGCTTGTACTTTTATGCAAAAGGAAGGAGGATTGGGAAAGAGAGAGGGAGAGATAGAGAGAGAGAAGGTCCATCCCTCTGAAGAGATTGAGTTGCTCCCCTAGCAACCTCTATTACAATGAGGTGAAGTTACAGTAGATTCTATCAACGCTAGACTTATTTCTTGTATTTCCATTTGGGTTTCATTTGTAAGATGGTATCTGTCTATTTACTTCATATGAGTATGATTTTACATTTTTATTATCTTATAAATCATGGATCTAACTTGGTTTTTATATTAACAATCATCTTATTGCATGTTTCCATCTAACAAGCAATTATTTTATCTTTTTTCCGATACATGTTTGAGGGAAATAATCACCAACAATGTTCATGATAGAGAGATAAATATCTATTACATATAATTTATAACTATATATTTTAGATATAAGCAATTCCAATTAGAGTGGAAACAATAAAAGAAGTTAGGCATAAGATTAAACTATGATGTAAACACATTTTGCATCGTGCTTATAACTCTGAGATAAATGCAAATTGTGCTCACATAATGAGACTTATTAAACCAATTGAGGATATATGGGCATGCTAAAAAAAGTTTGTCTCCATCTAACTCACATCATGGAATCCCACACCATGCACTTTGAACCCTAAACTCTAAGGTTTGGAGGTTGAAACTCATATTCTCACCCGTTTGTATGCTATATTAAACACTAACCTATGAATCTATTTTGTGGTTAAAAATGGAAATCTCAAATGGGTAGTTACCATGACTCTTATGCATTCCATAAATTCATAATTGAATTTGAACATGACAAAGTTTGGGCATCTTGAGATGCCAATCTCACTTGTTTAATAATGATGAATTTATTCAAAATACATACCTTGTGCATTATTATTGCATGAAATATTAGAATCCTTCCAAATCCCTAATTAAATCTAAAAATGGGATCGAATTTGTTTTATTATTTATAAACTTCTTTTTCAATCCAACTTATCACTTTAAAAGTTGATGTCAATTGCTCCTCTTCAAAATACATTACAATTGGTGGGTTTGACCGTGGCAATTGAGAACTTTTGCATAACAATTTAGCATGACTTGAAAAGCTTTGAAATTACATAAACAACTACTATACATAATTTTCCTAAATCATTGATTTAATATGTAAACAATGACTCTACATAGTTTCCTTAAATAATTGGTTAGTTCTGCAGTAATAAACACTATTCAATATGTTTGTTTTTTAGTACATTAAATTTACATGGTTTCACTTTGCTTTATAATCAAGATAAAATTAATAAGATAAAACAAGAAATTTATATAAAAAAAATTGCTTTGTAAAAAAATTTATATGATTTAAATAAAAACATAGTTACCAAATTCACCCATATTAAAGCAAAAGATAGAGAATTCGCTAATTCAGTCCGGAATAATTCACCCAAATTCGATTCAATTCACCCAAATTCGATTCCATTCGCACTATAACGGGGTTAATTTAGTTGGTTCATTCAGTGGCATAGCACACCTTCTTAACACAAGATTAATCGGTTAATCTAATAAATCATATTATTAGAAAATTTATGACTCAAATTAGTTATAGAAAGAAAGAAGCTAAAAATAGATAAAAGAGGGCATAGAAAGAAGCTAAAAATGAAATTAGAAAACTCTGTTTTTTTCAGTCCTCGAAACTTACAAACGTAGTGGAAATTTAAAAATGAGGAAAGGAAATAATGTCTCAAACTGATTTTGATTGTTTTGATTGTTTTATTTGGTTTTTTATTTTTTATTTTTTATATAAAAAATATAGATAATATCAAAAAATTATAGATAAACCAGTTTATTAATTAGAAAATCTGTTCTTCAAGTCTCTGAAACTAAAAACCATCCTTGAAACGAGGAAATGAAAGGTGGTCACAAAGTGATGGATTGTTTTATTGGTTATTGTTTTATATATTGGAAAAATAAAATAATACTGAATTATAATATATTAATTTTGAATATATATTTATTAATGTCATTTATTATATTGATAATTTTTTAAATATTTTTTAATTACAAAATATATATATTATATTGAGAAAAAAAAGTTTAAAGGAAAGATGAATGTAAATTTTAAAATAAATTATTTCTAAGATTGTTATACTTTTCAAAGTTAATAACAATTGTTTAAGCTTTAAAATAAATAAAGAAAAAAATTAACAAACACATCACTCTGTAAGATATCTATTATCTAATTTTTTTAGAATTGAAAATATTTGATTTGAATTGAAAATATTTGATTTGAATTTTTATGGTATCTTACCGAATTCAAATTCAAACTTAGTAACTAATAAATATAAAAGGCAATACTATTCAAACTTAGTAACTAATAAATATAAAAGGCAATACTCTGAACAAGACTGAACAAGTTTTCAGGGTCAAATTTATACTCTGAACAAGACTGCTAACTTGACTCGATTCACAAATCTACGCATGAGGAGAAATGAAACTTTTTGGAGTACATGTATATAGAAAGACGTAACAGCTTATACTCTGAACAAGACTGCTGACTTGACTCGATTCACAAATCTACGCGTGAGGAGAAATTAACAGCTGACTTGACTTGATGCACCAATTCATAATGTCGACTTAGTGATGAGAATTTCATAGAATTTCAAGTCAGCAGTCTTAATTTCATAGAATTTCCACACAATCAAAAGTACAGAAATAGGTATCTATTGCCAAGTCAAGGCAGCAAAATGGGCCACCGGCCTTTGGATTATTGGCCTGTTAAAATCTAACGAGATTATTGGCCTGTTAAAATCTAACGATAGGCATATACAGATGGACATATACCACTGCTAAAGATTTATGGCTTATAAACAAACTGGTTATTTGTCGCCTAATGTGAAGATCAAGTTTCACAGACATACAATAAGTTTATAATAAGAATAAGTTTTTGAAGGACAGACTCGCAATAAGTTTATAACAGGAACTCTAAGTTTTTGAAGGACAGACATGCAATAAGTTTATCACAGCAACTCTACGTTTATAAATGCAATAACAACTGCAATTCTAAGGAGGCCACAATTTTTACAGGAAAATTGTGGAAATTCTGATAAGATTTTGATCAAAATTTAATATAATTTTTGGGAAATTTAAGTGATGGATTTTGAATTTATTATAATTTTATTTTTATAGTGTTTACTTAAATACTTTTATGGTTAAATTTTTGGAAAAAACCAAGATTCAAATAAAAATTAACTTTGCAAATAAATTTGAAATTGTGGCTTGGGCAAACAACACATCAAAACATGTAATTCATAAGTCATGACTCATGATCATATATCATTTTCTCCTTCGTTGTAGCCTGGTAAAGGAGTCATCCTTTCCTATTAATTTCATTAATGAGTCATGACTCATGATAATGTATCATTTCTCCATGGGTGTACACTGGTAAAATAATCCTCCTTTCATAATAATTTGCTACAAATGCACTAAATAGCTTGCAGTTGTCCTTGAGTGTACATTGGTGAGTCAAGTCAGTAGTCTTGTTGTCGTGCAGTGTATAGAGAATCAACTGCACAAGAAAATCCCCATAGGGATATGTTCGCATCTGCTTTTAGTCGTGTTTTAAACTCAGCTGAACTAGAGTATGAAGAATCACAGCCATCAACAAGATGGCAGCTACCATGCATTTTTGCATTTGAAGTCTATTCAAACTTATCAGTATTTCACTTAAAAGCTACTACTAGAATTCGCATTAAAGAGTCAATAAGTTAGATCTAGAAGAACTCAGATTGTGTACAATCCATGTCTCTCCTTGCTCCAAAACAATTACAAACTGAAGCGAGGAGGCTTAAAACCAAATACCTTCATTTGGGATGTATCAGAATTGGCATAAATCCTCTGACCCACCAAGGCATAAATACCTTTATGTTAGCTACTGTCAGAGACTTGACCCACAACAAATACATTGATTCATTAATAGGAGGAATAGTTGCACCTTTGTCTAATGGCCCAGTCTATTTCCACTGTTACCCAAACTTTTCTGTTTATGTCTTTGATCAAACCATTGACCAAATCTTACAGCTGCAGATCCAGACAACTGGATTTGACATGCACAGAAAAAGACATAACATTGCTATACAGACAAGAGGTTGTTTTCGCCATACAAATACTCTATATCCTACCGTCCTCCACACACCCAGTAAAGACTTAAAGTCTAGTGTTGTTGTTTTAACTGATTCCAAAAATCAGAAGAATGAACACCAAACCATTCGATGGGAAGATCTCACCTTCCATGAACACTGGGTAGTATCGAACCCCAAGCCTCCTGCTTTAAAAATGATAACCTCTGCAGACATCCAGGAGAACTAGTCCTCTGATGTCTTATCTTTTCCCAGAAGATCAACTATAGACCGCAGACGAATAGAACAAACATGCACAAGTTCATCAACATATCGAGATCCAAGCATTGTAGATACCGCTTGCTCCAGTTCCATTCTAAATCCCTATTGTCACATTTCATTATTTGAATTTGCATAAACTGTAAATTTTTCTTCATTAGAAGTAAAGTGTCCTGAATGCCACTCATCTGTAAACCTGAGTCTTCTTGCTGAGTCTGTCATACATGAGAACCACCATCCTCGGGAGTCGGACCAGTGAAGCACCTCCTTCCACCTCTGTAAATCCCTGTCTAAATCCAAAATGTTCAGACATCTGATTTCCCAATGAGTCTGACCATGTTCTCATGATGCACGAATTGCCTTCTTTGGAAAATGAAGATCCAAGGCTGATAGAAATGTTCAGAAAAATGAGGCCAAGCAACATGCCCTGATATGGCCTAGGATACTTGGAATAGATGAATGATCTCATTCCACAATCAAGATTTTGCTCACTACCAGTGGACTGCAAGAAGCCCTCTGTGCCTGAAATGCACAAATTCTTCACCTTAATGGATGGTTGCATAAAGACCAAAATAGATTCCCATTGCATTAAAGAGATGTTGAATTGGGACATCTATACACACCCTAAGGCACAACAGTTTGGTCTTAGTCACACAGTTGAGGAAAAAATCAGGGTATCCCAAGAATGGAAGAATTATATGGAAAAGACTAATTCTTGGATTTCCTTTTATGTCTGGAAAAGAAAAGTGCAGTCAGAAAATGTGTTGATGACTGACACAACATCCTCCTCCTCAGCCAAACATTCATGTTCTAATTTAGATGGTAATAGAGTTGAAACACCATCTACATTCACTCCATACAAAGATATCATCCTAGGAAAAAATCAAAATACTGCGAAGGCCATTCCTTTAGTTCTCAGGGATGACAGTGCATTAGGTATAGATGGAAGAATACAGAAAGCCAACGAACAACTGAACTGGACAAATACTGCAATTAGGGTCTAGAAATGAGTTTTGCAAATCTGTTGAAATAAAAGAACAGTTTGATACTGTTCAAGTCTCTCTGAATGATGTAAATAAGTGTCTTAATGATGTACAATATTCATCTTCTATTGTTTGATCTTATGTTAAAGAATCATTGGATAAGATTGAAGAAGTAGAAGAAAAAATGGTAGATCATATTGATACTACTAAGGGATTATTGACAGATCTAACAGAAAAAGTTGACAAGAAAAACTTGTCAAAAACAGATAAACCAGTCCCTACCTCTTTCTTATATAAAAGAAATGTACAGATACAAAATCCTGTCAAGCCTGTTGACAGATTCCCCCATTTATTTCCAAAAGAAGTAGCTCAGTCCTCCTCTGATAAATCTAAAGCTACAGAACGAGTTTCCATTACTTCTTTGTTCAAGGAAGAAAAAGAAGAAAAATAATTAGAATCTCAGATTCTTCCCATCTATGAACCACTAGAGAGTCGGTTCAATAAATATTTATCTCCGGACCTGGATGGAAAAGGCAAACTTCCAGAGACACACACTTTCTTCCCTAATTCACATAGGGAATGGAATATAGATAACCTCAGTGTTGGTCAAGTTAGACAGATGAATGACATGATGTTTACAGAATACAAATTAATGTGTCTCAGAGGAAAGAATGAAGTTGAAGCCTGCAAAACTATCATATAATGCTTCACTGGAACACTTCTTAGATGGTGGGAGATAGAATCATCTCCAGCACTGTTGACAAATATGGAGAGCGAATTGCTCAAAGATGAAGCTGGGGATATTATTCATAATCCAGATGGGACGACACAAAGTAACATGATTGGAGCTCTGACTTCAATGATCTTAGAGCACTGGTGTGGCTCTCAAACAGAGATTGCTGATAAACATGAGGTTATTCTAATCAACTTCAAATGTAATAAAATGTCACAGTTCGAAGACTTTCACCAAGATTGGATGCAGAGAATATATGAGGTGAAAGATTCAAAAAATATGTTGTGGAAACAGGTATATCTTGCAGCCTTGCCTTCTACATTTGTTGATTATATCAGACTACAAGAAATATTTCAATTGCCATTTGAATCATATACCTGGGGAGAGATTTATTCTCTCATTACAAAATCATTGGTCAGTCTGTGTACCAATTCTAAGGTAAATAGATCCTTAGAAAAATTGTCAAGGCTTCCAGATAGTAAATCTATCCGCAATAAATATGGTCTAACCATTGATGATCATCTGGTTAAAAGAAGGACAACCAAAAAGCATGCCAAGAAAGAATATAAATAGACTGCCAAATATCACAAAGGAAAAAGACACGCCTCAAGCAGACACACAACCTTTGTAAGGCCCATAAAGGGATACTATAGGTATATCCCTAGAACACACTACTACAAGCCATCTGATATACATTTACATACCTCCAAACAGGAGAAATGGAACAAACTTACTTGTTGGCTTTGTGCTAAGATTTGACAAACTTCCAATAAATGTCCAGTGGGAGAAGAGTCGAAGAAAAATAGAGGTAAGAAATCTCAGCCTCTGTACGGACAGGGCAAAGCTATCAAAACATAGAACCAAATACAATGCCTGAAATGTGAGGCCATACAACAGATCTCTGCCCTAACATGGTGATTAGAGAACAGATTCAGCAGCAACAACTAGAAGAATAATCTGCTGACTCATTTAGCTCCTCTTCTAAGTCCTCATCTGTAGAAGAATTAAACACTCACATGCGGCCTTGTGATTGTTCAGATTCAGAAAACTATAAATGTCGATTTTGTTCTGATTCTGATTCTGACTATTACACTGAATCCTCCATTGAAGAAACAGATATGGCACCACAAAAATAAAAAGTGTTGATGGCACAAACGGAGGAAGAAGAGATGAAAACTCTTTCACAGATTCGCACCATGGAAGAAGGCGACATGAAGAATAGACTCATTGAAGCATTTCTTGACCAGTTGCATTCTTCAAGTTCTTCCAAAGGAACTGCTAAAAAGCCTTTGTTTGTAGATGCCTCCTTTGAGCGAAATACTCGATCCTTCCAAAGACATCAACTGCAGGATAAGGTTCGCTCACTCACTTGGGGGAGATAAGCAGATAGATACATAATCTCAAAACTAAAATCTCTGTTTTAAAGTCTAAAGTTGCATAAATGGAAAAGGGTAAGCAACCCACTGTTATAGATGCCTATGAAATGGGATGTTGCCCCCACCTTCAAAGAGCCAAAAGTAGAAATCATTGAAGGAAAGAAAGATCCTATTATAGGATTTAGAGAGATGTGGATTTTGGCTATTGAATATCAGCAACACCATGTACAGGTAAACATTTGCATACAAGGTGAAATGTTTTCATTCATTGCACTACTTGATTCTGGTGCATATGTAAATATATTGAATACAAAAGTCATTCTGACAAAATAATGGATCTCTGCAGGCAGAAAAGTAATTGGTCTAGGAAACAAAACACTCAGGTATGAAGTACCCAAAGCTTCTATCTGTTTTGACCAACATTGTATAAAGCTAAAGTTGGCAGTTGCAGATATACCAGTGGACTGTATTCTAGGGAATATTTTCTTGGAAACAATAGAACCCCATGGTTCAGTAAGATTGACGGAAAATAGAGTTGGCTATTTTATTACTGTTCCAACCTCTAAAGGGAATTCAAAAAGAATTGGGATGCCTTACATCTCAAACCCGAGAATTTCCACCATGGTCCAGACAATCAAGGCACTGGACAAAGCAGAAGCGAAACTTACAGATCTCAAAGATATGAAATCCACAATATAGGTGGAAGAACAGCTGAAAAATCCTCTAAACCAAAAGAATATTGTTGATCTCAAAAAGAGGATAGAAGATGAATGTTGCTCAGAAGAGCCTAATGCTTTCTGGCACAGGAAGCAGTACACAGTTGAACTGCCCTATAAAGCAGAATACATTGGGCGGCCCTGCAAAAGCAGAGCAATCCCAATGAATAGAGAATACAAAGAACTGTGTGAGAAAGAAATTAAGCAGTTATTGGATAGATAGTTAATCAGCGAATCAAATAGTCCATGGAATTGCTATGGATTTTATGTAAACAAAAGGTCTGAACAAGTCAGGGGTATACCAAGGCTTGTGATAAATTATAAGCCTCTGAACTCCGTTCTTGCTGACAATACATATCATATCCCTCACAAAGGAGACCTCATAGGAAGGATAACTGGAGAAAAAATATTTTCAAAGTTTGATTTAAAATCAAGCTTTTGGCAGGTCGCCATTTCTGAGAAAGATAAGTTCAAGACAACCTTTAGCGTGCCTGCAGGACATTACAAATGGAACGTAATGCCTTTTGGATTGAAGCATTCTCCCTCCAAATTCTAAAAGCTAAAGGATTCCATCTTTAAGCCATATTTTTACTGGCTTCTAGTTTACATTGATGATATTTTAATTTTCTCCAAAAATATCCAAGACCACTTTAAGCATATTCAGACATTTGTGCAATTAGTTAAAAGAAATGGATTGGTCTTGAGCAAAAAGAAAATAGAAGTATTTCAAACCTCGATAAAATTCCTTGGCCACACTATATTTGATGGCCATATATCCCTGCAAAAACATGCTCTAGAGTTTTTTGATAAATTTCCAGATGTTATCATAGATAAAACCCAACTTCAGAGATTTCTGGGATGTCTCAACTATGTCAGAAATTTCTATAAATATTGTGCAAAAGATAGAAGCTTGTTGAACCAAAGATTGAAGAAAGATCCACCACAGTGGACTGAGGCGCATACTAGAGCAGTCCAACATATCAAGGCCAAGGTAAAAACACTTCCTATTTTTTATGCTGCTGATGATAATGCCTTTAAAATTGTGGAATTGGATGCCAGCAACATTGGATGGGGAGGCATTCATAGGCAGAGAAAGGACAGAGATGAAAAAATAGTACAGTTCACCTCAGGAACGTGGAACCCTGTCGAACAAAACTATTCCATAATAGAGAAAGAGTCAAAGCTGCATGGAATTGTATAGACAAGTTCGAAGTAAACCTGGTAAATAAGAAATTTTTACTGAGAATAGATGCCTCTGCTCTAAAAAAGGTATTAACCAAAGAAATTAAAAAGCCAGGAGAAGACAAGTTTTCTAGGTGGCAGGCTCTATTCGTGAACTTCGACTTTAAGGTTGAGCATATTAAAGGGACAGAAAATTGCTTGCCAAATTTCCTTAGAAGAGAACATCTCCAGCCACAGGAACTTATTCTGATAATAGTTATAGAATGGGACTAGAGTCAGCATCAAAATGTTCTGAGAACTATCTCAGAAAGCCAAAGTTGGCAGGATTATAAAGAAAATTGGAAGCCAACATGGTAACTAAGAAACACCAAGGTGTTAGATGCTAATCTCCAACCACACACTGACATCTTGCATCTAGTACCAGAAAGAAGGGTGTATCCAAAAGGTAATAGGTGGATCCACGACATGGTCTATTCAAAGAGAAAAGCAGCAGCCATACAAGCAGAAGATTCCTTAAGACATGACTTCCACGATGTCACTATGATTTGGTGCAAAGGAGGAAGTCAGCAGGTATCCATCACAGATACTTCAGCATCAACTGGACTAGAAACACTTCATGGCCCTTCATGACACATAACGCTACACTTTCTCCAGGAAATGACCCAAGATTAATATTTCCAGACACAGTGTATGATTTTGTGGGATATAAAAAATTATGGTGGGACCTCCTAAATGTTGATGAAAAGAATATGACCCACTACATGAAATTAAAGTTTGGAACTACATGCATAATGCAGAGAAATCAGTAATGTCACTGGTTACAAGACTGGTGGGCAGATTACGGTGTAAACAGGACAATGATTGATCCTATTTATCATGAATCTTTCAGGAGAATGGGTTGTGAAATATGTTTTGAACACAATATTCCTGAATGCTTTCACTCATCGTGTTAGACTGTCAAAGATTTGCTCAATTATGCTGAAAATGAAATTCTGAAACAATACATGGTGCTACACCACAAGTGGCTCGTTTTAACCAAAATTAAGCACCAATATGTACTTAATAAGCCCATGATAGTAAGAAGGATATTTACTAAAGCATGGGACGAAAAAATGTACAAAAGATTTCGGTTTCCCGAAATCACTGTCTTTTAAAGATTCGGGTTTCTGTGGAACTTGTCCTTAAAGTATCCACTATGTAATAATGATGTCCAGTCACAAGGACTGATTGTGGCTATTTTTATCGTGGGCTTTACTGTCCAAAAGCATCCACAATGTAAATATCTCGCTAAAATATTTTCCATGGGATTTAACTAAATCATCTGCAGTGTATTTCAGTATGAAGATTCTTCAATCACCAGACTCGGAGCAGTTCTCCGACTTTTGGTGCACTTTGAGCCGCACCTCATGTACTAACATAATAATAAGTACTCAGTATGTCTGCCCAAAGGTTAGATTTTTTTCCCCTCCTTTTCCTATATAAGAAAGGGGTAAGGCTCATTCTAGGCATTCAGAGTTGGAGTGGGAGATAGAGAGTCTAAGAGTCGAGAAAGTTTCCTGCTCTACAACTGCGGACGATTGTCTGATCTGCTTGCACCATGAAAAGGTCTCAAAGCCCTAGGTGATCAGAGGAGCCTATGCATCTGTGTGCTCGGCATAGGTGAGAACCTAAAGTGGCCAGATCAATATAGTAAGTCAGTATATCTGTGTGTTGAGATGTTCAAAGACTAAGTCTGTAATTTCGCCAAGAAGCTTTCAGTAAGCTATCTCATTTATTGAGAAGAAAAGTATGATCATTGTGAATACAGTCAATATTAGGAAAGAATAGATTGTAATCCTCTGTAATCCATTTTTCTTGAATTAATAAGAGTGTTGTTTATTCTGCATCTGAGTATTTGTGCATTTTTGAGTTGTTGAGGTTGTATCTCCTTAAGTTATTCTCATTTGAGGTTCGCCAGAAGTTCGCGAGAGGTTCGCCAAAAGGTAGAAGGGACGCCAGACCGTTAAAAGGTGAGGGAAGTCACGAAGAAGGTCGAGTGAAATACCTGAGTAGGTTCCTGTATGGGTTCGTGTAAAAGAGAATAAGTGGCAAAACTAGAGAAGAGACTCAACAAGGCTGTGTTGATGTTGCAAGCTTCGTTGGAGCCCCTGCGTAAAATTGGTATCAGAGCCAAGTTTGTGGTTCAGGTTAGTACTCAGAAAAACCACTCTATATAAAAAATGGAACCTTTCAGAAAGTCTATTTCTTTTCTGTGAGATAGAAGAAAGAGAATAAACTACTCAAGAAAATCCCCTTAGGAATATGTTCACATTTGCTTCTGCTCATGTTTTAAACTCGGCCGAACTAGAGTATGAAGAATCACAACCATCGGTGAGATGGAAGCTACCATGCATTTCTGTATCTGAAATCTATTCAGATTTATCAGTATTTCACTTGAAAGCTGCTACTAGAATTAACATTAAAGAGTCAATAAGATAGATCCAGGAGAACTCAGATTGTGTACAGTCCATCCCTCTCCTTGATCCAAAACAATTACAAGCTGAAGCCAAGAGGCTTGAAACCAAATACCTTCATTTGGGAGGTATCAGAATCAACATAAATCCTCTGACCCAACAAGGCCTAAATACCTTTGTGTTAGCTACTGCCAGAGACTTGACCCACAACAAATATACCGATTCATTAATAGGAGGAATAGTTGACCTTTGTCTAATGGCCTAGTCTATTTTAACTATTACCCAAACTTTTCTGTTTATGTCTTCGATGAAACCATTGACCAAATCTTACAGCTGCAGATCGAGACAACTGGATTTGACATGCACAGAAAAATACATAACATTGCTATACATATAAGAGGTTTTTTTCAGCATACAAACACTCTGTATCCTGTCGTCCTCCACACACCTAGTAAAGACTCAAAGTCTAGTGTTTTTGTTTTAACTGATTCCAAAAATCAAAAGATTGAACACTAGACCATTCGATGGGAATATCTCACCGTCCCTGAACACTGGGTTGTATCAAACCCCAAGCCTCCTGCTTTAAGAAAGATAACCTCTGCAGACATCCAGGAGAGCCAATCCTCTGTTGTCTTATCTTTTCCCAGAAGATCAACTATAGACCGGAGACGAATAGAACCAACATGCAGAAGTTCATCAACATATCGAGATCCAAGCATTGTAGCTACCACTTGCTCCAGTTCCGTTCTAAATTCCTGTCGTCTCATTTCATTATTTGAATTTGCACAAATTGTAAATTTTTCTTCATTAGAAATAAAGTGTCCTAAATGCCACTTATCTGTAAATCTAAGTCTTCTTGTTGAGTTTGTGATACATGAGAACCACCATCCTTGGACTGGTGAAGCACCTCCTTCCACCTCTGTAAATCCCTGTCTAAATCCAAAATGTTCGTACATCCTATTTCCCCATGAGTCTGACCATGTTCTCATGATGCACGAATTGCCTTCTTTGGAAAATGAAGATCCAAGGCTGACAGAAATGTTCAACAAAATGAGGCTAGGCAACATGCCCAGATATGGCCTAGGATACTTGGAACAGATGAATGATCTCATTCCACAATCAAGATTTTGCTCACTACCAGTTGACTGCAAGAAGCCCTCTGTGCCTGAAATGCACAAATTCTTCACCTTGATGGATGGTTGCAGAAAGACCAAAATAGATTCCCATTGGATTAAAGAGATGTTGAATTGGGACATATATACACCCTGAGGTAGAACAGTTTGGTCTCAGTCACACAGTTGAGGAAAAAATCAGGTTATCCTAAGATTGGAAGAATTATATGGAAAAGACTAATTCTTGGATCTCCTTTTATGTTTGGAAAAGAAAAGTGCAGTCAGAAAATGTGTTGATGATTGACACAGCATCCTCCTCCTCAGCAAAACATTCCTGGTCTACTTTAGATGGTAATAGAGTTGAAACACCATCTACATTCCCTCCATACAAAGGTATCATCCCAGGAGAAAATCAAAATACTGTGAAGGCCATTCCTTTAGTTCTCAAGGATTACAGTGCATTGGGTATATATGGAAGAATATTGAAATCTAGCGAACAACTCAACTGGACAAATACGACAATTAAGGGTCTAGAAATGAGTTCTACAAAATATGTTGAAATAAAAGAACAGTTTGATACTATTCAAGTCTCTTTGAATGATGTAAATAAGTGTCTTAATGATGTACAATATTCATCTTCTGTGTTAGATCTTATGTTAAAGAATCATTGGATAATATTGAAGAAGTAGAAGAGAAAATGGTAGATCATATTGATACTACTAAGGGATTATTGACAGATCTAACAGAAAAATTTGACAAGATAAACTTGTCAAAAATAGATAAACCAGTCCCTACCTCTTTCTTATACAAAAGAAATGTACAGATACAAAATCCTATCAACCCTGTTGACAGATTCCCCCATTTATTTCCAAAAGAAGTAGCTCAGTCCTCCTTAGATAAATCTGAAGCTACAGAACGAGTTTCCATTACTTCTTTGTTCAAGGAAGGAAAAGAAGAAAAAGAATTAGAATCTCAAATTCTGCCCATCTATGAACCACTAGAGAGTTGGTTCAATAAATATTCAGCTCCGGACCTAGATGGAAAAGGAAAACTTCCAGAGACACACACATTATTCCCTGATTCACATAGGGAATGGAATATAGATAACCTCAGTGTTGGTCAAGTTAGATAGATGATTGACATGATGTTTACAGAATACAAATTAATGTGTCTCAGAGGAAAGAATGAAGTTGAAGCCTGCAAAACTATCATACAATGTTTCACTGGAACACTTCTTAGATGGTGGGAGACAGAATCATCTCCAGCACTGCTGACAAACATGGAGAGCGAATTTCTCAAAGATGAAGCTGAGGATATTATTCATAATCCAGATGGGACTACTCAGAGTAACATGATTGGAGATTTGACTTCAATGATCTTAGAGCACTGGTGTGGCTCTGAGATAGAGATTGCTGATAAACATGAGGTTATTCTAATGAACCTCAAATGTAATAAAATGTCACAGTCCAAATACTTTCACCGAGATTGGATGCAGAGAACATATGATGTGAAACATTCAAAAAATCTGTTGTGAAAACAGGGATATCTTGCAGCCTTGCCTTCTAGATTTGTTGATTATATCAAACTGCAAGAAATATTTCAATTTCCATTTGAATCATATACCTGGGGAGAGATTTATTCTCTCATTACAAAAGCATTGGTCAGTCTGTGTACCAATTCTAAGGTAAACAGATCCTTAGAAAAATTGTCAAGGCTTCCAGATAGTAAATCTATCTGCAGTAAATATGGTCTAACCATTGATGATCCTCTGGTTAAAAGAAGGAAAGCCAAAAAGCGTGCCAAGAAAGAATATAAATAGACTTCCAAATATCACAAAGGCAAAATACAGGCCTTAGGCAGACACACGACCTCTACAAGGCCTAGAAAGGGATACTACAGGTATATCCCTAGAACACACTACTGCAAGCCTTCTGATATACATTTACATACCTCCAAACAGGAGAAATAGAACAAGCTTACTTGTTGGTTTTATGGTAAGACTAGACATACTTCCAATAAATGTCCATTGGGAGAAGAGTTGAAGAAAAATAGAGGTAAGAAATCTCAACATCTGTACAGACAGGGTAAAGCTATCAAAATAGAGAACCAAATACAGTACCTGAAATGTGGGTCCAGAAGCCATACAACAGATCATTTCCCTAACGTGGTGATCAAAGAACAGATTCAGTAACAACAACTAGAAAAATCATCTGTTGACTCATTTAGCTCCTCTTCTGAGTCCTTATCTGTAGAAGAATTAAACACTCACATGCAACCTTGTGATTGCTCAGATTCAGAAAATTGTAAATGTCGATTTTTTTTTATTCTGATTCTGACTATTACATTGAATCCTCCATTAAAGAAATAGATACAACACCACAAAAAGAAAAAGTGTTGATGGCACAAATGGAGGAAGAATAGATGAAAATTCTTCACAGATTCGCGCCATGGAAGAAGGTGACATGAAGAATAGACTCACTGAAGCATTTCTTGATGAGATGTGTTCTTCAAGTTCTTCTAAATGAACTGTTAAAAAGCCTTTGTCTGTAGACGCTTCCTTTGAGCGAGATACTCAATCCTTCCAAAGACATCAACTGCAAGATAAGGTTCGCTCACTCACCTTGGGGGAGATAAGCAGAGAGATACATAATCTCAAAACTAAAATTTCCATTTTAAAGTCTAAAGTAGCAGAAATGGAAAAGGGTAAGTAGCCCGCTGTTACAGATGCCTATGAATGGGATGTTGCACCCACCTTCAAAGAGCCAAAAGTAGAAATCATTGAAGGAAAGAAAGATCCTATTATAGGATTCAGAGAGATGTGGATTTTGGCTGTTGAATATTAGCAACACCATGTAGAGGTAAACATTTGCATACAAGGTGAAATGTATTCATTAACTGCACTACTTGATTCTGGTGCAGATGTAAATATATTGAATACAAAATTCATTCCAGCAAAATACTAGATCTCTGTAGACAGAAAAGTAATTGGTCTAGGAAACAAAACACTCAGGTATGAAGTACCAAAATCTTCTATCTGTTTTGACCAACATTGTATAAAGCTAAAGTTTGCAGCTACATATATACCAGTAGACTGTATTCTAGGGAATATTTTCTTGGCAATAGTAGAACCCCATGGTTCAATAAGATTGAAGGAAAATAGAGTTGGCTATTTTATTATTGTTCCAACCTCTAAAGGGAATTCTAAAAGAATTGAGATGCCTTACATCTCAAACCCGAGAATTTCCACCATGGTCCAGACAATCAAGGCATTGGACAAAGCAGAAGCTAAACTAACAGATCTCAAAGATCTGAAATCCATAATACAGGTGGAAGAATAGCTGAAAAATCCTCTAAACCAAAAGAATATTGTCGATCTCAAAAAGAGGATAAAAGATTAATGTTTCTCAGAATATCCCAATGCTTTCTGGCACAGGAAGCAGTACACAGTTGAACTGCCCTATAAGGAAGAATACACTGGGTGGCCCTACAAAAGCAGAGCAATCCCAATGAATAGAGAATACAGAGAACTGTGTGAGAAAGAAATTAAGCAATTATTGGACAGAAAGTTAATCAGAGAATCAGATAGTCCATGGAATTGCTTTGGATTTTATGTAAACAAAAGGTCTAAATAAATCAGGGGTATACCAAGGCTTGTGATAAATTATAAGCCTCTGAACTTCGTTCTTGCTGACGATACACATCCTATCCCTCACAAAGGAGACCTCATAGGAAGGCTAACTGGAGCAAAAATATTTTCAAAGTTTGATTTAAAATTAGGCTTTTGGCAGGTTGCCATTTCTGAGAAAGATAAGTTCAAGACAGCCTTCAGCGTGCCTGTAGGACATTACAAATGGAACGCAATGCCTTTTGGATTGAAGAATTCTCCCTCCAAATTCCAAAAGGTAATGGATTCCATCTTCAAGACATATTTTGACTGGCTTCTCGTTTACATTGATGATATTTTAATTTTCTCCAAAAATATCCAAGACCACTTTAAGCATATTTAGACATTTGTACAATTAGTGAAAAGAAATGAATTGGTCATGAGCAAAAAGAAAATAGAAGTACTTCAAACTTCTATATAATTTCTTGGCCACACTATATTTAATGGCTAGATATCCTTGCAAAAACATGCTCTGGAGTTTTCTGATAAATTCCCAGATGTTATCATAGATAAAACCCAACTTCAAAGATTTCTGGGATGTCTCAACTATGTCAGCAACTTCTATAAAGATTGTGCAAAAGACAGAAGCTTGTTGAACCAAATATTTAAGAAAGATCCACCACAGTGGACTGAGGCACATACCAGAGAGTCCAGCTTATCAAGGCCAAGGTAAAAACACTCCCTATTTTATATGTTTCTGATGATAATTCCTTTAAAATTGTGGAATGAGATGCTACCAACATTGGATGGGAAGGCATTCTTAAGCAGAGAAAGGACAGAGAAGAACAAATAGTACAGTTCACCTTAGGAATGTGGAACCCTGTGGAAAAAAACTATTCCACAATAGAGAAAGAAGTCAAAGATGCGTGGAATTGTATATATAAGTTCGAAGTAAACCTGGTAAATAAGAAATTTTTACTGAGAATAGATGCCTCAGCTCTAAAAAAGGTATTAACCAAAGACATTAAGAAGTAGGGAGAAGCCATGTTTGCTAGGTGGTAGGCTCTATTTGCCAACTTCGACTTTGAGGTTGAGCATAATAAAGGGACATAAAATTGCTTGTTAGATTTCCTTAGAAGAGAACATCTCCAGCCACAAGAACATATTCTAATAATAGTTACAGAATGGGACCAGAGTCAACATCAAGAAGTTCTGAGAACTATCCCAGAAAGCCAAAGGATTATAAAGAAAATTGGAAACCAACATGGCAACTAAGAAACACCAAGGTGTTAGATGCTAATCTCCAACCACACACTGACATCTTGCATCTAGTACCTGAAAGAAGGGTGTATCCAAAAGGTAATAGGTGGATCCACAACATGGTCTATTCAAAGAGCAGAGCAGCAACCATACAAGAAGAAGATTCCTTAAGACATGACTTCGACAATGTCACTATGATTTGGTGCAAAGGAGGAAGTCAACAAGGCATCCATCACAGATACTTCAACATCAATCGGACGAGAAACACTTCATGGCCCTCTATGACACGTAATGCTGCACTTTTGCTAGGCAATGATTCAAGATTAATATTTCTGGAGACAGTGTATGATTTTGCGGGATATAAGAAATTATGGTGGGACCTCCTAAATGTTGATGAAAAGAATATGACCCAATACATGAAATTAAAGTTTGGAACTACAGGCATAATGCAGAGAAATCAACAATGTGACTGGTTACAAGACAGGTGGGCAAATTACGGTGTAAACTGGACAGTGATTGATCCTTTTTATCATGAATCTTTCAGCAGAATGGGTTGTGAAATATGTTTTGAACACAATATTCCTGAATGCTTTCACTCACCCTATCAGACTGTCAAATATATAATCAATTATGCTGAAAATGAAATTCTGAAACAATACATGGTGCGACACCATGAGTGGCTCGTTTTAACCAAAATTAAGCACCAATATGTACTTAATAAGCCCATGATAGTAAGAAGGACCTTTACTAAAGCATGGGACAAAAACATGTACAAAAGATTTTGGTTTCCCGAAATCACTGTCTTTTAAAGAGTCGATTTCCATGGGACTTGTCCTTAAAGTCTCCAATATGTAATAATGATGTCCAATCACACGGACTGATTGTGGCCGATTTTCTCGTGGGCTTTACTGTCCAAAAGCATCCACAATGTAAATATCTTGCCAGAATATTTTCTGTGGGATTTAACTAAATCATCCACTGTGTATTTCAGTATGAAGATTCTTTAGTCATGAGACTCAGAGCACTTCTCCGACTTTTGGTGCACTTTGAGCCACATCTCATGTACTGACATAATAATAAGTACTCAGTATGTCTGCCCGAAGGTCAAATTTTTGTCCCCTCCTTTTCCTATATAAGAAAGGGGTAAGGCTCATTCTAGGAATTTGGAGTTGGAGTGAGAGATAGTGAGTCGAAGGGTCGAGAAATTTTCATGCTCTGCAACTGCGGACAATTGTCTGATCTGCTTGCACCATGAAAAGGTCTCAAAGTCCTAGGTGATCTGAGGAGCCTGCGCATCTGTATGCTCGGCACAGGTGATAACCTAAAGTGGCCAGATCAATATAGTAAGTCAGTATATCTGTGTGTTGAGATGTTCGAAGACTGAGTCTGTAATTTCGCTAGGAAGCTTTTAGTAAGATATCTCATTTATTGAGAAGCAAAGTCTGATAAATGTGAATACAGTCAATCTAAGGAAAGAATAGATTGTAATCCTCTGTAATCCATTTTTTCTGAATTAATAAGAGTGTTATTTATTCCGCATTTGAGTATTTGTGCATTTTTGAGCTGTTGAGGTAGTATCTGCTTAAGTTATTCTCATTTGAGGTTCGCGAGAGGTTCACCAAAAGGTAGAAGGGACGCCAGACCATTAAAAGGCGAGCGAAGCCGCGAAGAAGGTTGATAGAGAATGAAATACCTGAGTAGGTTCGTGTAAAAGAGAATAAGTGGCGAAAGCAGATAAGAGACTCAACAAGGCCTAGCAGTTGTGTTGTTGTTGCAAGCTTCATTGGAGTCCCTGTGTAATATTGGTATCAGAGCCAAGTTTCTGGTTCAAGTTAGTACTGATAAAAACCACTCTATATAAAAAATGGAACCTTTCAAAAAGTCTATTTCTTTATGTGAGATAGAAGAAAGAGAATCAACTGCTCAAGAAAATCCCCTTAGGGATATGTTCGCATTTGCTTCTAGTCGTGTTTTAAACTCAGTTGAACTAGAGTATGAAGAACCACAACCATCGAAGAGATGGAAGCTACCGTGCATTTCTGCATCTGAAGTCTATTCAAACTTATCAGTATTTCACTTAAAAGATGCTACTAGAATTAGCATTAAAGAGTCAATAAGTCAAATCCAGGAGAACTCAAATTGTGTACAGTCCATCCCTCTCCTTGATCCAAAACAATTATGAGCTGAAGCCAAGAGGCTTAAAACCAAATACCTTCATTTGGATGTATCAGAATCAGCATAAATCCTCTGACCCACCAAGGCCTAAATACCTTTGTGTTAGCTACTGTCAGAGACTTGACCCACAACAAATACACCGATTCATTAATAGGAGGAATAGTTGCACCTTTGCCTAATGGCCTAGTCTCTTTTAACTGTTACCCAAACTTTTCTGTTTATGTCTTCGATGAAACCATTGACCAAATCTTACAGCTACAGATCTAGACAATTGGATTTGACATGCATAGAAAAAGACATAACATTGCTATACAGACAAGAGGTTGTTTTCGACATACAAACACTCTGTATCCTGCTATCCTCCACACACCCAGCAAAGAATCAAAGTCTAGTGTTGTTGTTTTAACTAATTCCAAAAATCAGAAGATTGAACACCAGACCATTCGATGGGAAGATCTCACCTTCCATGAACACTGAGTTGTATCAAACCCCAAGCCTCCTGCTTTAAAAAATATAACCTCTGCAGACATCCAGGAGAACCAGTCCTCTGCTTTCTTATCTTTTCCCGGAAGATCAACTATAGACTACAGATGAATAGAACAAACATGCAGAAGTTCATCAACATATCGAGATCCAAGCATTGTAGATACCACTTGCTCCAGTTCCGTTTTAAATTCCTGTCGTCACATTTCATTATTTGAATTTGCAAAAATTGTAAATTTTTCTTCATTAGAAGTAAAGTGTCTTGAATGCCACTCATCTGTAAATCTGAGTCTTATTGCTGAGTGTGTCATACATGAGAACCGCCATCCTCGAACCAGTGAAGCACCTCCTTCCACCTCTATAAATCCTTGTCCAAATCCAAAATCTTCAGACATCCCATTTCCCCATGAGTCTGACCATGTTCTCGTGATGCACGAATTTCCTTCTTTGGAAAATGAAGATCCAAGGCTGATAGAAATGTTCAGCAAAATGAGGCCAGGAAACATGCCCAGATATGGCCTAGGATACTTGGAACAGATGAAAGATCTCATTCCACAGTCATGATTTTTCTCACTACCAGTTGACTACAAGAAGCCCTTTGTGCCTGAAATGCAAAAATTCTTCACCTTGATGGATGGTTGTAGAAATACCAAAATAGATTCCCATTGGATTAAAGAGATGTTGAATTGGGACATTTATGCACACCCTGAGGCAGAACAGTTTGGTCTCAGTGACACAGTTGAGGAGAAAATTAGGTTATCCCAAGAATGGAAGAATTATATAGAAAAGACTAATTCTTGGATTTGCTTTTATGCCTGGAAAAGAAAAGTGTAGTCAGAAAATGTGTTGATGACTGACACAACATCCTCCTCTCAGCCAAACATTCCTGGTCTACTTTAGATGGTAATAGAGTTGAAACACCATCTACATTCCCTCCATACAAAGGTATCATCCTAGGAAAAGATCAAAATACTATGAAGGCCATTCCTTTAGTTCTCAGGGATGACAGTACATTAGGTATAGATGGAAGCATACAGAAAGCCAACGAACAACTCAACTGGACAAATACTGCAATTAGGGTCTAGAAATGAGTTTTGCAAATCTGTTGAAATAAAAGAACAGTTTGATACTGTTCAAGTCTCTCTGAATGATGTAAATAAGTGTCTTAATGATGTACAATATTCATCTTCTATTGTTAGATCTTATGTTAAAGAATCATTGGATAAGATTGAAGAAGTAGAAGAGAAAATGGTAGATCATATTGATACTACTAAGGGATTATTGACAGATCTAACATAAAAAGTTGACAAGATAAACATGTCAAAAACAGACAAACCAATCCCTACCTCTTTCTTATATAAAAGAAATGTACAGATACAAAATCCTGTCAAGCCTATTGACAGATTCCCCCATTTATTTCCAAAAGAAGTAGCTCAGTCCTCCTTAGATAAATCTGAATCTACAGAACGAGTTTCCATTACTTCTTTGTTCAAGGAAGAAAAAGAAGAAAAAGAATTAGAATCTCAGATTCTGTACAGTCCATCCCTCTCCTTGATCCAAAACAATTACAAGTTGAAGCCAAGAGGCTTAAAACCAAATACCTTCATTTGGGATGTATCAGAATTGGCATAAATCCTCTGACCCACCAAGGCCTAAATACTTTTGTGTTAGCTAGTGTCAGAGACTTTACCCACAAAAAATACAATGATTCATTAATAAGAGGAATAGTTGCACCTTTGTCTAATGGACCATTCTATTTTGACTGTTACCCAAACTTTTCTATTTATGTCTTCGATAAAACCATTTACCAAATCTTACAACTGCAGATCTAGACAACTGGATTTGACATGCACAAAAAAAGACATAACATTGCTAGACAGAGAAGAGGTTGTTTTCGGCATACAAACACTCTGTATCCTATCGTCCTCCACACACCCAGTAAAGACTCAAAGTCTAGTGTTGTTGTTTTAACTGATTCCAAAAATTAGAAGATTGAACACCAGACCATTCGATGGGAAGATCTCACCTTCCCTGAACACTAGTTTGTATCAAACCCCAAGCCTCTTGCTTTAAAAAAGATAACCTCTGTAGACATCCAAGAGAACCAGTCCTCTGCTGTCTTATCTTTTCCCAAAAGATCAACTATAGACTGTAGACGAATAGAAAAAACATGTAGAAGTTCATCATCATATCGAGATCCAGGCATTTTAGATACCACTTGCTCCAGTGCCGTTCTAAATTCCTGTCATCACATTTCATTATTTGAATTTGCACAAATTGTAAATTTTTCTTCATTTGAAGTAAAGTGTCCTAAATGCCACTCATCTGTAAATCTAAGTCTTCTTGCTGAGTCTGTCATACATGAGAACCACCATCCTCGGACTAGTGAAGCACCTCCTTCCACCTTTGTAAATCCTTGTTCAAATCCAAAATGTTCAGACATCCCATTTCCCCATGAGTCTGACCATGTTCTCATGATGCACAAATTTCCTTCTTTGGAAAATGAAGATCCAAGGCTGACGGAAATGTTCAGCAAAATCAGGCCAAGCAACATGCCCAAATATGGCCTAGGATACTTCGAACAGATGAATGCTCTCATTCCACAACGAAGATTTTTCTCACTACCAGTTGACTGCAAGAAGCCCTCTGTGCCTGAAATGTACAAATTCTTCACCTTGATGGATGGTTGCAGAAAGACCAAAATAGATTCCCATTGGATTAAAGAGATGTTGAATTGGGACATCTATACACACACTGAGGAAAAACGGTTTGGTCTCAGTGACAGTTGAGGAAAAAATCAAGTTATCCCAAGAATGGAAGAATTATATGGAAAAAACTAATTCTTGGATTTCCTTTTATGTCTGGAAAAGAAAAATGTAGTCAAAAAATGTGTTGATGAATGACACAACATCCTCCTCCTCAGCCAAACATTTTTGGTATACTTTAGATGGTAATATAGTTGAAACACCATCTACATTCCCTCCATACAAAGGTATCATCGTAGGAGAAAATCAAAATACTGCGAAGGCCATTCCTTTAGTTCTCAAGGATGAAAGTGCATTGGGTATAGATGGAAGAATACAGAAAGCTAGCAAACAACTCAACTGGACAAATACTGCAATTAAGGGTCCAAAAATGATTTCTGCAAAATCTATTGAAACAAAAGAACAGTTTTATATTGTTCAAGTCTCTCTGAATGATGTAAATAAGTGTCTTAATGATGTACAATATTCGTTGTTAGATCTTATTTTAAAGAATCATTGGATAAGATTGAAGAGGTAGAAGAGAATGGTAGATCATATTGATACTAGTAAGGGATTATTGATAGATCTAACCAAAAAAGTTGACAAGATAAACTTGTCAAAAACAGATAAACTAGTCCCTACCTCTTTCTTATATAAAAGAAATGTACAAATACAAAATCCTGTCAAGCCTGTTGACAGATTCCCCCATTTATTTCCAAAAGAAGTAGCTCAGTCCTCCTCAGATAAATCTGAAGCTATAGAATGAGTTTCCATTACTTCTTTGTTCAAGGAAGAAAAAGAAGAAAAAGTATTAGAATCTCAGATTCTTCCCATCTATGAACCACTAGAGAGTCGATTCAATAAATATTCAGCTCCGGACTTGGATGGAATGAGACTTGAGAGATTTATAGAATGTGGTAGTTATTAGTGTGTGTCTATTGTGCGATTAGTGGTACAATGGAGAGACCTACCAAGAACGGATGTTGGTCTCGGGAAAGTATAGTAGGGAGATCCATAGAGCATTTATGTAAAAGGAAGATGAGAAGTGTTGTCTTCAAGTTGGGTTATGTTATGGTAGAATTTTGTTGGTGATAAGTGGTAACAAAACACTTACATCAATAGGTAAAAAGTAAATTCGGGGCATGAGTTGGACTGACTCATGTTATCTCATCCCTTAATGTTCCTAAGAAAATTTGGGGACCTGAACAACTTAGCACCTAAAAGACTTGAAAGCATGGCTGGAAAATGACTGACAAGACTATACAAAATAATTTCAGTCTCATGTGAATAGGTCTCCTATAATGAATGCACAGAAACCTAGTACATAAACCATTTTTCTCTTCGCTTAGCTACCCATGGCTCATTTCCCTTTCCAAATATCAATAATTATTTTCCAAGAAAATATAAAATAAGCATAGTAGTCTACAAAGTCATGCCACAAAGTGAAAGGAAATAAAAACAAATTTCTTCAAACCAAAAAATATATAAAGAAAACAATAAGAATTATAAAACTAGATCTATGAATCCAAGCATGAAGTAAGAACTAAAATAATTTAAGGGACTAACATAATATTTGACCAAAACAAAACTCAAAACTCAATAAAATGCCCCAAACACAAGAAACATATAAACCATTAAAATTTTCCAAGATATCAGAGTTAGACATCAAGGTAGTTTCATGTACTTGAATGAGCCCATTGTTGCTTTGCATTAGTCTCGTTAAATTAGTTATTTATCATTTGATAATAGTCAAACACTATTTAAGTGAAAAGAAATAGGTCCCAACCTCATCAAATCCAACTTTATTTCCTGTCACAAATAAGAAACAAATAATTTAATGATAAAATATGAAACATCAATCTTAAAATAACACGCATCAAAGTAATTTCGTTGTAATGTTACAATGAAAAATACAAATATAGAACCTATCTTTACCTGAATTTGACATATACTAATCTTGCATGATCAATGGAACATGTATACCAAAATAAGAGTCCTAAGGTATTTCAATTTCCCAGTTCTTATATTGGTCCTCATTTTATAAATTGTGGTCATGATCTTCTCTAAATGAACTATGATTATGAGCCTCCAAAACATTATGTTCTATATCAAGTTCATTAGAGAAATTTGTTATATTGTTTTCTCCCCTTCTATCACAATCTGATCTCTAAAGGGTTATTGCTCTTTCATATGGAAAATTGTCAATGTCATAATTTGTTACATATAATCTTAAACATGTATCCACATGTTTATCAAGCTTAATCCTCAACTTCAACTTCAAAAATGATAATGCACTAAACATTCTCTCATCCTCCATTGATCCTAAAATCATGGTCTGACATAAATCTGTTAATTTGAAATATTCTGATATGTTTTCTTGCAGGTATTGGCTAGCACTTAAAGTATTCCATAATCTTCTTATAGCACCATTTTCATTAGGATTCTCCAAAAAAGGATATTGTTTCCACATTGTTTCAGCAAAGCATCGACCTTGTTGATACAATTTTGATGACTCTAAAATACCTTCAATTTGCTCTCCATGTATCGAGACTTTCTTGCAAAAATGGTCTACTAAACATTTTAATCTTTTTTGAAAATCGGATTTTAAAGTTCTTGGCCATTGACAATTGTTCAAATATTGAGGGTATACCACACACATGGCCTCTAACAATTCATCTCGAGGAAATCGTTCTCTTATCTCTAATGATAGTGATCTTGCAATTTCTATCAAATTTTGTCTCACTCAAATCACAATATTATCAAATTGGTCTCTTGACATGGGGAAATTGTTGGTGATTCATCCCATCTTACTAATATAATGAAAGGGAACCACATACCCATGCACTGCGATACATAGTATCCCTTTTTCATTAAACGTAAAAAAAAATTCAGTATTTTCTATATTGATGATCTTAGTCCAACTTTTAAACTCTGGACCAATAAAAGAGTCTGGCATCATATACAAATTATCCAATGCAAGACATGCTAACTTTCTCGCATTTGTGTATTCTGCAATATACATTGTGAGATTCTGAGACATTTTCACGAGGACATTCATTTCATGTAGCATAGGAAGAATTCCAGCCAATGTCAATAATGTCTCTATATTAGTTAGTTGAAAAAGAAGATCTTGAGCTTTGTCTACATTGTAGCAATTTTCATACATCAACCCTACCAAAGATTTGAACTCACTAAATAGTCTTTGAGCTGGTCCATTTAATGAGATCCATCTTGTATCAACATCTTTTAGTAGTTTTTTTTCCATCTGTAACACCATCTGCAAATTGTTGAAACTCTAAATATTGTTTGGGACGACGAGAAAAGTATGCACGAGTCTCACATACAAGATCTTAAACTTTTGAAACTGATGGAAACTTGCTTACTATTTTAAATCCAAGATTCATTTTATGAGCCATACAATGAATACTAAGCATATATGGTGAAGTTGATAGTAGTAGCCTAACACAAAGAGCATTCCTTTGTCCTTGCATTATCGATGCTCCATCTGCTCCAACACATACCAACTTTTTTGCAATCATTAAATGATCCATACCACTTTCCTTCCAGCCATTAAGAACAAATTCATAAATATTTTTAGTTGTAGAAGTCTCTCTCATCTTTTTAATCCCAAGTATACAGGAATGCCTAATATGGTCATTAACCATATAAATTCTCATGCAAATCCATGAAGTATTATCTATAGTCGTAACCTCATCCAAAGAAAATGCTGAAAACCTAACATTTGCAATCTTCTCTTTCAAATCATCCTTTTCTATTTGAGCTAGATATCTTGCCCATTCCCAACCACTGGTTACAGACCAATGAGAAGATTGAAAGTTTGGCACTCAGAGAAAAGATATAAATTTCATGTGATCTAGATAATCTGTCATAGGATGACCTTTAGATAAGATGTGAAATACAATGCTTAATTGTATCATCTTGGATAACAAACTTCTTTCCATCGTCTTTTCAAATAGAGATATGATGGTTCCTCCACTTGCCTCAAGTTTCCTCTTACTTATTAAATATTTTTTATATTCTTCTGCATATTCAACATGTCGACATTCCTCAGAAGATTTTCCATCTAACAATAGATTTATCTTTACCATTTACAATTTTCTATTCATACACCTTTCCTGCATGCTTCTATACTGTATCTAGCTTCATCTGAAATTTCACTACCTTTTGAGTTTTCCAACTACACACATTACATCTAACTTGTTGGAAAACCTCGTTCTCATTTGTAGGAGGTATTTCTTCAATAAATGGAAAACTTGAGACCCAATTTTCTTGGAATTGTCTCCCTATGGTCCACTAGCCTCTTTTCCTTTTCCGTGAATGGATTGTGTCACCTTCCAAGGAAAAATATTTAACATTTTCATCACCAATTTCTGTTGAAACTACATTTATCTCACCTTGATCACTTGAGGAACCTATTATTTCATCCATCGTATGGATGTCAAATGCATTTCCACAAGAGTTAACCTCTCTCTCAATAATAGATTTTTCAAAGGAGCTTGAATCATGAAAAGAATGTGTATTTTTGGATGGAGCCTTTTGAAAGTATGATAATACATCCATTTAACTTGATGGTTTCTTCCCACGATTATCTTTTGACATATCAATGAATATTCCACACGTAAAATTTCAAATCGATCTGTAAACCTACATCAACAGTTTCCAAGAGTTGAGATATGCTTCATATAGATTCACTTGTTCATAGAAAATAGAATTGTACTTCGCAAAAAAATTGTTGAGTCAACATTGAAAGAATATATATCAGGAATTGAATTTTGAGGCTGTTAGCACCTAAATCTGCCCTAGGCTGAAGGAAGGCAAAATTCAGGGTAACCACAAACCACGCTCAGTCTGGTAGCTAGCCCTACCAGAACAGGAGAGGGCTCTCTCCGAGTCACGCTCAGTGAATAGATTAGCAAAAAACGGTCTGAGATGACTTACAGTGAAATATTGATCTTAGGCTAGTAAGTGAATAGGGATACAAGAAACAATTTTTATGAATGACCGAGCTTCTGGGATGGTATGGGACCAACGGTGAGCAAAGAACAAAGAATTTAATACGAAGGCACAGATTACTTCGTGAGGCAAGGCAGGCAGAAAGTGTAGCAATTTAGTTTGGAATAACATGGAACAGAGAGATTGCTGAGGAGTGTGAAAAGGGCATAGGAACATGAATCCTTTTCAACAAAAGAAGAACACTGAACATGAAATTTTCCCACAGGCAGAGCAATAAAATTGAATTCTACCTAATCTCACTCAGAAAATTTCACTGGAAATGAACATGAATTGAATTATGAAACATAACGAAACACATATGAAAACATAAGAGACACATTTGCTACACTCACAACCACAAGAATCTCATCAAACAAAGCCGCTGCCTTTCATCAATTCTCTGTCAAAAATATACAGTGAAGAATCATAGTTTCTTTCCCACAGTCTCCCAGAAGTTACAAGCCAACCATCCCTTTGTAAATAGCTTACATACAAGATATAGAATGTGTTAGGAAGAGATAGAACGCCCAAGGGTTGGGGAGTTACTCGAATCATTACAAAATGGAGATGAAGAGCCAACCATTAACTACAGGTGCAGCGCTACAAACACGACATTTGGCTTGGGTGACCGTTTGCCTTCCTTCACCACTTGGATAGAAGCCAATCTAGAGAGAAAATAATTTAAATGCAACCTTTGGTGCCAAAAAACTGAAGTGTAGATGAGCAGGCCCACTTGGAGAAGTCGCGAACTGAAATTTCGCAAAACGGAAGCAAAATTGGCAATTTTTCCTCTGTGCGCCGTGCCATTTTCTCTGTGTGCCAGGCCACTTTGGGGCCTGTTTTGGGGCACTTTCAGGAGTCCAAAATGTGCCCAAGTGGGCTTGTTGGAAATCTTGTCTTGTCTACTTTCTAACCCAACTGGAATTTTTGAATTTTGTGCTCATTTCCCCTCCAAATCTTCATTCTCCTAAGGCTACTTCCTGTGTGTCAAAAACGGGGCAGAGAGGCCATTTGTTGGGTGTTTTTGACCTCTAGGAGACTCAGATCTTGCCCAAATTTCTTATCTGGATACCAGTAGTCGTGATTTTCCATGATGAATCCAAAAATGCAAACCATTCCTCATTTGGAGCTCTATATTTTTAGCGTCGCGCCAGTGGCGCGGCGCACAGGGAGAAAAACCCTGTGTTTTGCCCAAAAATTTGTCATGTGACCAAAATTTCCCCAAATTTCTTGAAATTTTGGCTGGAGGTTCTCTATGAATTTCTATGCTATGCTAAGGAAGCTTCAGCCAAGATTCGAAGCCGATCTTGCTCTTTTGCCTCTTTTGTTGCTTTGTTCAATTTTGCCTTCAAGCTCCTTATCAAGGCCCTTGCAGTCATGTTTCGTGCCCTGTAATGATAAAACATCCTCCTCAGTATGTTTTTGTCTTTGTTGGCCTTCTCTAGTAGTCTCTCTAGGTGTATGTTGACTCTCTCGAGATTGGCCTCCCGGTCCTCATTGATCTCTTGCTCCAATGGCGTGAGCTCAACTCCTCTCCTTTGTGCAGCTTGGCGATGCTCACAAATGTTTTGTAGCTCCATGATTGTTTGTTGATCCTCAAGCTGCTTGTTTCTCTACTCCAGGTACTTCATGTTCCACTTGGCCCTCTCCAAGTCAAGGGACAAGTCCTCAATCTCTGACTGCTACTCCCAGATGATCTCTCTAAGCTCTTCATTTGTTGGCTCTCTGTCTATCTCATCATCATGAAGGAGAATGAATTCGGTCTCTCGTTCACCTGATGTTCCTTCCTCCTGCACTCGCTCCTTACCTCTGCTCTGCTCCTGTGATGCTGATGTAGGAAGCGAGGCCCCTTCCACCCCGGGTGGAGATAACACTTGCTTCGCTGCTGCAAACAAAGGTCCATTGCCTTTCCGATAGGTGATGTATACTGGCATAGTAGCAGTCTCATGGCGCTCATACTGATGTGAAGGACCACCTACCTCATGCTCTGCCTCTGATACTAATTGCGGAGTGCTGAAGAAGTCACGGGAGATAAAGTCCTCCCAAGCAATACCCTGCAATCCCAATTGATGATCCACCAAAATCCGGATAAGAGCAAAGTGATAGACACTGTTGAGCTGTTGTTGAGGGGTCTTGTGCTGCATGAAATTTTTCATCCTCTCTATGTTCCTGCAAATGAAAAATGGGAGGTTCATCATTCGCACCCTGGTAAAGTGCATGAGCAACCTGATATGATAGGCATAAAGGCGA
>APFE030186472.1:0-26040 GCA_000404065.3 Pinus taeda | reverse complement strand
CAAGAACCGGTGATAATTCCAAGGCAGCCACGTCTTTCCTTGGCTAAATCACATGAGAACAAGCTACAATGTGGCAAACTCATTGGCATACTCAATCCCCTGATTTGTGCAAGATCTGGTGCACAACTATAGTCACAACTGATAGCAATCTGATTCTCTACCACCTGTCCCTGTTGAATTGAACATGCACTGACATGCAACTGAGTTAACTGATGTTTTCATTAGTTGTATTATGAGTTAATAACTTGTGAATTAATTAATAACTAATTCACCCAACTCATCTCTAGTCTATTTTCCAGTTAGGCTAAATACAACCAGTTTAACAAAGCTAAACTGAACACAACTCCATCAACTGCACCTCCAGTCCACTAAACTCAACTCACTTGAGTTCTAACTGAAGTCCTGCATGCAAATATTAGTCATCCCATAGGTAACCACGTATTTCCTTCTGGGATCTGCATGTACCACATCCGTAGCTCATCCTGAAGTGCTCCAAGAGAATAAGACAAAGTTTATAGTCTAAATATTATTGTGAGCTAATAATATTTGACTGTTCTATATTTAGACTGAGCAGTCACTCCGCTGTGGTGTCACTCCGCTGTGGTCTAAAAATAGAAGTCCATCTATTTTTTCCAACTTGATCAATCATTCATAAACAACAACCTGCAATCCATAGACATGATCCATATGTCTAAAAATAGGCATAGTCTAAAAATAGACTTGCGCCAAAAATAGCCTGTGGGCCCACTTAGTGAAGGCGACTCTTTTCACTAAGCTCCATCATCTTGTTGCAATCTCAACAGGGCCCAAGAATTGCAAAGAGAAACAAATCTAGAGGATAGGTCCAGGCAACAAGGTCACAACTTAGAGGGTTGATACTGCACAATGTGCAGTTCATCTAGGGCCCAGTGAAGCTAAGTTGCTCAGTCGAGAATATTTTCTGAAAATGACTAAGTGTGGGATGGGTGATGAATTGTGATGAACCTTGACAATGATCACACACTTAGCATACTTTTACGACATAACAACATAGACCATCATAACATGTAAACACAACATGTCCCTCTATTTGACTGCTTCATGACAAATACAACAAGTGTGACACTTAAGATAGGCTTTAGGACAATTGCGACGACACTTGTGCGATAGTGCTCAAGACTTTGTGTATGGATGTGACAAATGTTTACATGGTTGGGACAACTCATATACACACAGACCAGCCTTTGAGAACATCAGTAAAGGCTCACAAATGTTATACAACAGTCAAACATGCCAAAAGATGACAATTAACCCAAGATGCAAATAGGGACCAAAGAACTATGAGAAAGCTCATGAAATGAGCTCTAGTGTTTGCAACAACAATTTAAAAAACCAAGGAAGGATCTAAAATTTGAGTTTAAGCCAAAAATTTTGAGGGTGTTACAACAACTACAACACTTGGCGACACACTCGTTGAACTCCAACTTCTCTGTCTTGGTTAACTTCTCTTGTGTAGAGCCTTGGTTCTTGAAGGGGTATTAATCCATCGCGCTGATTACCTTGGCCTTCCTGGTTACCCAATGAACATACATGGTCCCCTCTATGCCTTCTTAGTCTAACACAACATAATATTCATCATAATCATAATGTTTTGAGTTGGGAAGGGTATTGCAGCTCGCGAGCTGAAGATTTTTCGGAGTATAATTTTTCATCTCTGGTGTTGCTCCGCTTCCAGCAGGCTTGGACAATACCCTCATGGAGTCATGCAAGAACACAAACATTGCTCCACTGCCAACGAGCTTAGATAGTACCCCGACAGATTTGCTTTCTTCACCTCTCTACGCAAGAATCCTTTCTCTTCTTTCACCTTTATTTATCTATTTTAAGAGAACTACGCATTGGTACTTATTTATTTAGGGGTGGAAGAGGGATCCTGACTTATTGAGATAAAATGAGGTTGTTTCTTCAGAGAAACATATAGAGACCTATGACTTAGGTTTTCTCATTTATATTTTCCCCTTATCTATTTCTACTAGTTGGATAAGTTGAGAGCACCAAAGTAGAAAAAATCAAGTACAGGCATGAGGTTTTTGGACTAAATGTGGGTTCATTATTGGACCAAAACTCTCCTTATGGAGGAATCGTATTTTCCGTCGAAACTTCATCCGCAAAAATATGTAACCAACATGAGGAAGGTGGAGAGAAGGCTAGCTAAATGTTGAAGTGTCACAAGACTCTTTATAGTTCGGCCACACACATACTAAGAAGCCACAACATGTCCAAGCACAACACTTATTCACACGATGAAAACAGAAAGATACAAACAACAAGAAATTAAAAAAAGAAACAAAACGAAAAGAGAGACAACATACGACAAGGGAATGAAATCAAAAGACAAAAAAAAAGAAGCTAAACCAAAGCATAATGCAAGAGGAAGTACGAAAAGACAAGAGAGACTAAAGAGAACAACACGGGATGGGTGCGAGAGAAGGAAACTGAGGTGCAACTAATCCTACTCCTAAACTAACAGCTAGGAGGTCTGGGTCACATATAACAGAATTTCCAATGAAGCCACAATAGTTGTTCCTGACCTACATCCACAAAGATATGAACAATTAAAAAAACTATAAAGTGATCTGCAACAAAAAAGATAAAAAATTGAATGACTTGCAAAATTTTTTTAAGGCCTTTCCTGTGGGCAGAAAGATGTGTCACAACCACTACTTTCATCCAATCCACATTCTTACCTCTTCGATGGAAAGCATAATAAGGAAAACCTCGAAGACTTCTTGCAAATGCACCTTCTTTTGCGTCATCCTGCTTAGAAAGCACGAGAAAAGTTCGAAAACCATTTGTTGCAATGGAGCTTGCCAAGTAAGATTGCTCCAACCATTCAACGATTGGATCATAAAATACATGATGATCCTCTTGAAAACCCCGAAATATTTGAAAAGATGGATTTTTAATTAGAGGCATGGGATTATAACGAGAATCATGTGAGGGAATTTAGATATGATCATATTCAATAGTCATGTTGAGATGGTGAGGACCTGACATAAGCATCAATAGAGACTGAAGTGCCTCAATTGCTTAGCAAAAATCCAAATAGTAAGATGTTGAACGATGAACATCGAAGGATGTAAAATAGCCATTGGATATACTGGTGGGAAAGTAATAACATGAATGATAGTCATCAAAGATAGAATAATGATCATATGAGCTGATTAAAGCATCAGATCTCCATCTTGTAATTAGCAAAGGTAAATCAACTGAAACAATTTCAAAAATGCCCCGCAGAGTAGAATCATCTTCCTCACATAACAAGTGTAACAAACCATTTTCTTGTGACTGGTTGTACACTGACTAGCATTGTAATTACCAAGAAAAGTGAACATGAATGCTAGTATAACAAACACATGAAACCAGCCAGGGAAAAACAAGTGAAGAAGAATTTATTTCATTAAATAATCCATGCATTCACTGACGTTTAAGAGGATTTCTGGTGCAATGAAGAAAATAATTAGCATCAGAATATTTGTAAGAAGGATGAGGAGCTAATTGTTTTCAAAAGAGTGTGACTGGTATGAATCCTTCGGCCAAAGATAATGTTTAGGATAATAAACTTTGGAATTTGATGATTCTATGAGAGATACACATCCTAAACTTGAGTTTGATACATGATACTTGCATAAAGATAAAACATCTTGAATTCGACCAGAAATTGAATCTTGAAAATTCGAGAGATCATATCCGCAATGCCAAATATATTTCAAGAAAGAATTTACATTGAGTGAAACCGTGTGGAAATAAGAGTTTTGAGAAGAAAACCAAATATGACTTAACTTAGGGGTCTTACCAGAGATGTGGGATCCTGACATAACCATTAACGACAGATGAAGTGCCCTGACTCCCCGGAAAATCCCAGAACTTTCCAAAATTGTAAAATTGCATTCTAAAAATTGAACCAAATTGTGCATGGTGTTAGGATAACTAATTTCACTGACCTTGATGAGATCACTGTTAATCAGGTGGAAACCATCTTTGTCATTGACTTGATCAAAATTTTCAACTTCAAAAACCAGATTACTCAAGTTAAAAGATTCATATGATTGCAAATATGAAGATGTATGAAACAGGAAAATGTCATAAGCAATTTGTTTTGAAGAGTTGTCTTCATGCAAGAGAAAAGACGATGAGGGATGGGAAGAGTACTCAATGATTTGATTTTGTTCATTTTCATCATGGATCATCTCACCGCCTTGTATTAATTGAGAATTTAACTCATTGGATGAAGAACTTGAAGAACATGGAGTATCTTTGTCACAAGTAGGTGTATCACAAATGGTAGAGCACGAGGGATTGTGAGATGAAGAGGAAGTTTCCATACAAACATTTTCTTTGGATAGATCAGATCCAAATATAATTTGGTCAATTCAACATGTCCTGGAGGATCGAAAAAATCATATGATGTCCTTGGGTATTTGTGATCACAGTCATCGTCATGGGAATGATTGTTTCCCAAGGCTATAGATTGATCGTAAGAGTTGATTGCATTTGATTCACTACCAAGATTAGAAGATTGACCATCATCTAAGAATGGAAGTGCATCATCTTGACATGGAGGATCTTGACAGAAATAAGAAATATTGAGATATTGTTCACCTTCCTACTCCTCTACCTGTGTAAAGTGACTACCTCGTACTTGATTTCAATTTGAACCAGCACCGTGAAAATCAAGAGAATGTGAAAGACCAGTTGGTGGAGCAGATTGATCGAGCATATCATAGTACAAAGAGTCAATTCATGTAGATGATAGAGGATCACATAAATTCTGATCATATTGGAGGGTAGAGTTATGAATGATCATGTTGTGGAATGGGGAATTTAGTCTTCCCCGCGGGCTTCATGAGCCATTTTGGGGTTTCCTCCATTGAATCTGAGTCCTAAGAAATAGAAGAGGAATGATAAGATGGATTGGGAATTTGATTTTCATATTTTTCAACTTTGTTACCACCACAGAGAGGCACCCCTATCAGAACTAGAAAAGGATGAAGACAAAGAACAAAAGGAACAATAAATTCCTCCTCTGAAATTAGAGGTGTCTCATGATTCAAAAGAGTCGGGGAAGCAGAAAAATCAAGGGGTTCAGGTTCGCCATGTAAATATATAAGAACCAAGTACTCAAACTCTTGTTTCAATAAATCCTGATTCATGTCTTTTTCAAAAATCTCGCAACAAAGGTGAAGGAATCAATAAGAAAAATCCTCAATAGATTCATTATGCTTCATTCTTAAGAGATTGATTCTTTTACACACAACTCGATAATTATACCTATCAAAGGAATGATGGAGCTCAATGAGGAAATGATGAATGGAATGGATGGAAGCAGGTGGAAAGGTATGGCACCATCAATCAACACGACCTTCAAGGGTGAGGAAGAAAATCACACAAGCAAAATCTTCATCATCAATTTCGTAAGATTCACAAAATTTAAGAAAATTAGAAATGTCCTCGGTTAAGGATGTTCCATCCTCACCAAAAAAATTTAACCAGGAAAAGTGATTGAGAGGCTCATCAGGGATTGAAAATTGATAAACAGAAAAATTGGAGAAACACCTCGGGAGTAGGATTTGTGTATGAACCATTTTAGATAAGAGATTCAAACAAGATGAAATGGGATCAACTTGTCATCTAGCCCTCATTCTAGCACCATTTATTGACGGTGTTGGAAATTCGTTAACCAGGGGGTCTCTCTGATGTGAAGTCCCAATTAGACCTTACACCATTTGGTGTAGGAGCCCCATCCGAAATATCGGCCCAGTTTCCATATATCTCAAATATATGCCTTAGCTCTAACTGTAAGCATGGGATAGGGATGTAATGGTGTCTTCGAAAAGAAAGGGAGGTGTGCCTGGTGAGTGTGTAGTCATGATTGTTTCAAGTTCCTTCTACTGCAAAAGGGGGTAGAAAAGAGACACACATGAACCAGAAGGGTTCGTCCAATATCCAGCGGAATAGTCCACAACGGATGCAACGATATTTACAACCAACAAATAGGGAAATATTTGTCTAATATCCCATGAAATAGTCCACAAGGATGGGACAACAATAACAACCATTACAACACATTATCAATAAGATAAGCACTAAAACAACCGAAATAGTTCAACTATCTTAGCACATGTGAAAGAAAACATGAAATACAAACATCCGCAGAATAGTCTTACAAACATTCATGGTCCTTGCATGAAGAATGTGTTGGCCTTGAAGGATTTTGTTATTAAGTAAAAGTTCCAAGACACATGTTTGCAATGTACATCACTAGCCCCAATACTGGTATATTGGAGCCATTCCTTGCTCCTCAAAGAACTAGCTGATCTCTCTAATGCGTTGTGGGAGGAGCCAAGGTGAAAAAGTCCTCTTCTCATACAATAAGGGTGTATATATAACTAAGGGGTGGTGTTCCCCCTTGTGACTCTTTTACTACCCTCATGACTTTTTAACTTCTTATGACTTTTCAACTTACATGACTCTTCATATTCACGTGTGTCCTTTGGACTTCCATTTTACAATACATTTGAATACAATACACATAGTCCACAATGATGATGTGGCATATGACAACTCATGATATAACATGACAAGCCATTGCTGACATGGAATTCTTAATGATGTGGCAATGTCAAGCCACTATTGCTCCTATGTATTTGACATATTCTTGAGAACACTTTGCCTTCCATCTCCTCATGGCTTGATGATCTTAAGTCTTGAGTTGTGGTCGTTAGTTAGTGTTCCTTTTCTTTGCTTTGACAGATGAGCTTGTATGTTCAACTGCAAAGATGTCTTTCTACATGCTCCCCTTCTGCATCTCCTTCTTCATCATCCTGTCATGGTGTAAGAGAGTACTTGCATCTACAACTCACTTAGGACGAGACAACATCAATCTAAAAACACCTAGCCTAAGATAGAGCATTTGGATTCATGAACTGGGTCGAGACTGGGCAATAGGTCAGGAGAGAAAGCCTAGTGACTGCACAATTGTGCAGTTCAAGCAACCAAGGATCAAGCTTGATCACTGAGATTGTGTAGTGTGCAAGTCAAGCTAGATTGAGGGAAATTTATGTGCATTCCTCACTGAGGGGAAAACTTGTGTAGCGCCCATTAAGGGAAAACAATTGTGTAGTCCCCACTTAGGGAAAAATTTACACAGATCAAGTAGGTAGTGGAGGCTGCAGGATGGGGCACTAGGAGGAAAATCTACGTAGTTTCAGGAGACAAGGGTGACTGGCCAATTGAGAATGTGAAATGTGCAGCCCAGGGAGGCTTGAAGGACATAACTGCATAGTTTATGGAGGCAGTGAGGTCCGACTAAGGGAAAGGACACTGGGAGAAGTATCTGCGTAGTTTTGGGTGCCAAGGGAGACTAGGCTTCTGTGCATTGCACAGTTTCAGTAGACAAGGGAAACGCTTGAGGGTTGAAGATGAGAAGTGCATAGTTTAAGGCAGATTGGGAGACACAGCTGTGCAATTATGGAGGTCAAGATTGGGAGCTGGGCTCAGGAATTGCGTAGAGCAACAAACTGGGAGGACAAGAACTGCGCATTGCGCAGTTCCAGCAACAAGGTCAGAACTTAGAGGGTTGAGACTATGCAGTGCACAGTTTAGTCGGGTTTTGGTGAAGTTAAGTTGCTTGGTCGGGAAGATTCTCTGAAAATGGCTAAGTGTGGGATGGGTGATGAACTGTGATGAACCTTGACTGTGATCACACACTTAGCATACTTTGACGACACGACAACATAGATCATCGAAACATGTAAACAGAGCATATCCCTTTGTGTGATCGCCTCATGACAAAATACAACGAGGGTGACACTTAATGTAGACTTTAGGACAACTATGACGACACTTGTGCGATAATGCTCAAGACTTTTTGTATGGATGTGAAATATCTTTACATGGTTGGGTTAACTCATATACACAAATATTGACCTTCGAAACCATGAGAAAAGGCTCACAAATGTCATACAACAGCCCAAAGACACCCAAAGACGACAATTAATCCAACATGCAAAAGGGACCAAAGAACTGCGAAATGAGCTCTAGTATTTGCAACAACAATGTAAAAAACCAAGAAAAGCTCCAAAATTTGAATGTAAACCAAATATTTGAAGTGTATTGCAACAACTACAACACATCCTTAATTCTATCTAATTTCTTCCTTTATTCTAGTTAATTTAAATCCTTTTTAAACTGCTTTTTAATTAATTTAAATACTTAAAATATTATTAATTCTATTCTTAATCTAATTAACATATCTACCTTATTCCTCTCTTAACCTTTCACTTTATTTATCAGTAGTAACCATACATTTTTCTATATAATTTTAATAATTAAACAATAATATTTGATTATTTTCCTCCTATTTCTTTCCATTCTTTTCTTTTAAATCTTATTTTAATTATAATAAATATTATATCTAATTCCTCTTATTGAATTCTTATATTAATAAGAATTCTATTTTAAGGAACAGTAAGGGTTTTATATTAAAATAAAAAATTAGAATCAAGTCCAAAACTCATACAAAATGTAATTGGTTATAGGTTTTGATAGGTTAAATATACATTAGGGTTGCTTCTGGGGGTTTGTTTTTGTTGAGATAAGACAGAAGGGAATGTACGCAGAGAAAAAAAGAATGGATGAAGATCTAGTTGATGAAGAACTTGCGTAGCTAGACGATTTTATAGTTTGTTTTTCTTTTCAAACTCGCATGTTATATATATGTAGGATTTTTTATTTATTTAAAAGAAATTATTTATTATAAATAAAATAATTATTTTATATTAGAGAAAAAGTTTAATGAAAATATTATAATAATTATGTTATAAAAAAAATAATAAATAAATGTGATCGATTTAATTTTTATTATAAATAATATTTTGTTTAAATTATTTATATTTAAATACTCTAATGTATGTATTATTTGTAATGAAAATAGATGATATATTTTTTTATGGAAAAAATAAGATCTCATACATTAATTTGATGTTTAACTTAAGCGTGGACTTTTATATTGGCTATCCAATTCTTCCTTTCCCTAGTCGATATCATCACCTAGTAAGCTTTCACGTTGTTTACTTAATTAGATTTTTTCTTTGGTCAACTTTCTCATACCTTAGTTACCTTTCTTTAGCTTGACTGATTCTATTACTTGGATCAACTTGTTTTATTTCTTGGAAATAGATGCAAATGCAACTCTATATATATGTTTAGTGATATTCCCTTTTTCTTACTAAAATATTGAATTTCATCAACCATTTATTTAATTAATTGTGTTGCCTATGTCATCGATATAATCTAAGGCTCCATGCCTAAAGAATTAGCTTAATAAGATGCATAGCCTTTTATCATCAATTATATCCTGAATGCTATTAAATTCAATGGACTAATAGAAAGAAAAAAAATGAGTGCTTCATTGTTGTTGGATGAATGAGTCAATCGATGGACGGGTTTAGTTTAGTTAATTGATAATACATATTCATAAGCACCCACATGAGGTGTCAACATCTTTTGATGGGATATTCTGGACATAATAGGTGGGTCTTTATTTTGAGATTTTATGTATATATGTACTTAAGAATGCAGTTCTTTTTGTCACATTATGAAAGGAAAGCAACTTTTGGGAAATACAACTCAAGGATATTATTTATTTATTTATGTTTCCAAAAAAACTTCAAAAGGTCTAAGATAATGAAAATCACTCATGATTCTAGTAAAACATCTTTATAGAAACAAGAGTGATTTTGATTTCTAGTTGCTAGAGTGTTGTATGCATGAGTAACTATAGTAGTTGGATTTCATAATGGTGTTTTTCTTTCGATGTGTATGCACACATGATAGATCAAAGATTATGTACACTCGGTCAACATTTGAACTAGCAAGCACTCAATGAAGTGGTCTATATTATTGTCTTCGAAGATAAGTGTTGATTTTTGAAATTTCACAATAGTCATAAGTCCTAATTTCATTTGACTGAGAAGAATATCAAATGAGTAGAAGCCAAGAAGCATATCCATTTGGTGTATAACTACTTGTCGATTAACAATAGAGGAGCCTAAAATCAAACTCTTGATTATTGGTAGTTGACTATTGATTATTTGTATCCAAGTTACACTAAGCACAAAAGTGTCACGATCCGTACAAAGTCAACCAACAAACCCACCCTTACATGCCATTGAATAACAATGAGTAGTGAAATTGCAATTAGACTTTCCTCAAGAATAAAAGGCCTAGTAGCCTTTCTAAAGACAAAGCTCTCTAATAAAATTGAGATAACAATCAAAAGTTAAGTTCCTCATAGGATCAGTGTTGGTGAAGTGGGTGGGCTACAAGTCCCTCATTTATGGATCATATTCTATTGGTGCAGTTGAATCCTTGACCATACCAAAGTTGCTAGTATTTTTAAGAGAACCTTGCATACTCAGTGTGGGTAAAACAAGTATATAAAGGTTGGAAGACTTAAATGCCAAAAATTATCAGCTTCAAGAAGATAACAATTGCTTGAAATACAAGTTGGGGATGTATGACCAAAAGATGGAAGAGATGGATAAGAAAATTTAGACCTCTACCAAATCGCCACCATTTCTAAAAAAGTAGTTTGATGAATGCCAAGGCTCTCTCACTACAATCATGGAAAATTGGGAGAAGGTCCCTCAATTAGATAGTTGACAAGAAGATAAACTCACTCAAATGATGGGTCAACTATGACAAGAGTTGGTAGAGAATGTTGATTTTTGTAGCTCGGGAAGGTACCTCTGCATAAGCCTTGTGTATAAGCGTGTAGAAGTCACCCACATTCTCCTTAGAACACTTGATTTACATTGAGCAAATTGCTGACGTCAATTTCCCTAAGTCTAACTTAGGAAAAAACACATATTAATATGTTAGCTTATTGAGCTAAAGTAAACTTAGAAAAAGTAAAGTAATTTACTTGAGTAATTTTTAATCTTAGTTAGTTATCTTAAGTGAGGCAGGATCTCATCTCGACTGTTAATCACTTTGAGATTAGGATTAGGGTTAGATATTTAGCTCAATGTAAAGTTATTAAAGCCAGGGTAGGGAGAGGAGAAAGATACATAACAATAACATAAGATTAAGAGTGACATCTTAGTAAGTGGTGTGTTGGGTTAGAGGGAGTGTAGAGAGGCTGGATATTTAGATATGCAAAAGAGATCAAGCACCAACCTAAGGTAGACCTATTGGATCATATCTAGGTTATTGTATAATGTATTTTCTTAGCTAGGCCATTATCCCAGGACGCGACCCCACAGAAGTTTGGATTTGTTAATGAAAAACATATTGGGTAGAAATTTTTTTATATCCTTGTGATTGAGATCTTTATATTTCCTTCCGTTGAATATTTTTTCAGGAACTTAGTTGTGTGTATGTTCAATAAGTTTCTTTGTTAGGAATTAAACACCAAGTGCTGGCTTCTAAAGACTAACATGGTATCAGAGTTGGAATTATGAAGAAAACCAATCTCAGAATTGTAGAAGTCATGTTCGCACTGTATTATCTAGGTCAGGTTTTTCCACGATCGTACAAGTGAAATTTTTTTTAGGGCCAAACAAGTTGGGCGAACGATGAAGGGAATTTTTTTTAAATGGCTGAAATTTTTTTAAGAGCACGATTTAAAAATAAAATGAAATAAAAGGTAGGCCATCTAGGTGGTCGCTAGTCACGAAGGATATAAAACTCCACTGAAATTAGGGTTGCGACTAAAGGAGGCTCCCCACGAGAAACCCCCTCCTAAGCGAAAGTGCCCTGACACACCATCCAAAAACTTGAAGATGGATACATCGACCACGAATAAAGAAGTTGATATGAAATTGGAGGAGACTATAGAAACCCTTAGCATAGAGGAACAAGTCTTTTTTAAAATTATCAAGGATTGGGGGTGTTTGGAGCCAAAGGCTATCTGGATGAACAAAAATTACAATATTATCAAATGTTTATTAAATGGAAAAGTCAAGGAAAGGGATAAGATGGGGTGAATGGACCAACAACTTCGGGAGCATGAACTCGGACCTCAAATGACAAAGGTGAGTAACAAATAGGGAAAGAAAGAAAGAAAAAAGGGAAGGAAATCTACCAGGGATTCCATTCAAGCAGTCGACGAGTTTTTAGTGAACTCAGGTCAAGTGGTTGTGCTTTTGGAGGTATTTCCATTCTCTTAACATTCAACTAAATGAAGATCCTCACTTGGAATATTTTCGGCCTTAACAACCGAGTAAACAAAGATATCTTAGGAATAGAATTAAAAAGGAGAAACCAATAGTTATTATCTTAATGGACTCGCCATCATGTGGAACCTTAGTAAGGTAATATTTCAGGATTGGATTGCATGTCCCAGAATCCTTTCGGGGAGATTTCAGTACATTGGAACCAAGGAGTCGGTGTACTTGACAGAAGTATATGGTCCTCATTTTCCTTCTAAGAAAGAGGATTTTTTTTATTAAACCTAACAACAATTCGAGGCATGCATCTGGATCATGTTTGTATTGTGAGAGGTCATTTCAACCTCATAAAATCATTAGGAGAGAAGAGCGAGGGTATCAAGAGGCTAGAAATGATAAGCCAACACTTTGTAGATCTTCTACATGAATTACATGTGACTGATTTGGACACCATTAATGGGATCTATACATAGAATAACCATCGAATTGGAAAGAACCAAGTGGAAAGTCGCTTTGATCTCTTTTTGGTATCATAATCTCTTTTGGGTTGTGATATTTATATGGAAGTAAAACTTTTACCCTGTTTAGGGTTAGACCATTTTCCAATTTGCCTAGAAATGGATCTAAAAGAGGCTCCTCGAAACCAACCTTTCATATTTGAGAGCTTCTGGCTCTAGGACCCATATTTTTTATGGAAGCGTAGGTCTAGTGGGAGGAAATCAATGTCTAAGGTTGGAACCATATGCACACATTCCAGCTAAAACTCAAGGAATCCAAGACAAAGCTCAAGGATTGGAATAAAAATGAGTTTGGACATATCCTAAAGGACAAGAAAGCCCTCGACACTCGTATGTATCGGCTCTAACAATGTACCATTTCTGATGTTATTTTAGATTCATTCATACATGAATAGGGACAACTAATCAACATAATAGAAAAAAGAAGAAAACAAGAGGAAACTCTCGATAAGTAGAAATCACGGGAACAATGGATAAAAGGAGGAGAGTGGAATATAATTTGTTTTTTCCCATAAATCAATTGTCAAGCACCATCACCATAATAGAATATTTTCCATATTTTGTAGGAATGTGAAGCGATTAGTACAACATAAAGATATGGAGAAATAATTGGTCTCTTTTTACCATGACATGCTTTTCGAACCGGTTCTTGATAAAAGGGAAATAATTTGATGTACTACGACACACATTCCTTGCCTCATACATCCAGACCAAAACGAAGTGCTCATGAGGGAAATATCATTTGCATAAGTGGAAGAAGTGGTAATAGAAATTCCCATAAGAAAGAACCCAGGGTTAGATGGATTCACTGCAAAATTATATAAATCATGTTGGCCATTCATTGGAGTGGAATTTCACGCCCTTGTGGAAGAATAAAAAATTATCCAACATGTATGGTTGGGACTTAGTGCGACTTTCATTTCCATAATTCCTAAGACTCGTAGTGTTGATGATCCTAATGGGTTTAGGCCTATAGACATTTGTAATGTTGTGTATAAGATCATTTCCTCAGTTATGGTGAATTGGCTCAAATCCTTACTTAAGAACATTATCTCACCCAAGCAGACCAGACTTGTTAAAGGTCGTCAAATTCTAGACATAATTTTAGTAGCTCATGAGGTCATTCATTCCCTTAGAAAAATAAAAAGGCTAGCATGCTAATCAAAATGGATGTTTTGAAATTTAATGATAGGCTGAGCTAGGGTTATCTCCTCCAGTTTCTTCATGCCTTCGGTTTTTCTTCCCATTGGATCTCTTAGATCATATCTCTTATCTCCACTCCCTTTTATTCCATTCTCTTGAATGGCTTTCCTATTATGACTTTCAATCCTTCCCTTGGCCTGCATCAAGGTGGCCCATTTTCTCCTTTCCTCTTCATCTTTGTGGTTGAGGGCTCGGGCCAGTTCCTCAAAGCAAATGAGAAACATGGTATTATAAAGGCATACACCTCTTTGGAAATGAACATCCAATTAAATATCAACAATTTGTTTATTGACTTGAAAATAATGGAGAAAGTGGTTCTAAGTGGTTTAGATTGTGTTTTTATTTAGATGTTAGATCCTATTTTCTAGGACTTTTTTTTTTCCATAGAAAAAATTGAACTTCTTATTAAGGTAACAAAAAGTTACATAATATATGCATTTAAGCATTCAGTAAACTGTATGACTTTTATAACAAAAAAACATAGAGTTGTTCTGAAATGGTAAGTAAAAGTATCCTCTTACTCTACCATCTCAATGTGAAAATCAAGAGCAGTGAAGCCAGGATCTCGGGCCTCCTCATTGAGGAAAATAGCCCAAACAGGATGATGATAAGCATTTCGGTATCTCAGAAATTTTCAAAAAATCAGAAAGAACTGATGTCTGAAAGAGTCTATATACAATAAGGAAGCTCTGCACCAATTCTCGGGCCTCCTCATAGAGGAAAACAACCCAAAAATGAGTATGGTCAGCTTCCAGTTAACAAGTATTCGCCAAAAACATTAATTGTTTTCAAATACCATTTTTAACATAAAATAAAGTTTGAGTTGCTGAGAATAAAACTAGAGGAAACCAACAGTAAGTAAAAACAACATAGGCAGAAGTCATGAGATTGCTTCCAGACTTTAATCTAAAAAAGGAGGCTGATCCGACACACGGATCTCATCGAGCTTGGTTTCTTCTATCCTCCAACAGTCCAGATCATATTGTAAACCCGCTTTAGAAATATGATCTACTGCACTATTGTGTTCCCTGTAAATATGACATATTTTGATATCATTAAAAAACTATTTTAAAAATTTAGCTTCTTCTAACAAAGGAGATAGAATATAATTCTGACATCTGCTCTTGCCATTGAACCATTTGATAATATTCATTGAGTCTCTGAAAATCTGAAGTGAATGAATGCCCAGGTGGGTGAGCCAATAGAGAAGAAATTTTAATGCAAGAAGTTCAGCGTAATTGTTGGAGCCGTTCCCCAATCCTTCAGAGGCTTTAAGACTTCTGTGTCCATTGAGGTGTATCACCAAACCTACCCACATTTACTATTTTGGTCTGAGGCCCCATCACAATAAGCCCAAGGAGTACCTTCTCTAATCTGTTCCTTTCTTACTACTCTTGGATTTATATCTCGGATTGGCTTAGGGATACTTGCATAAATAGCAACACATTCTACAATAATGTGTCCTGTTGAGGCAGTCTAGTCCTTGAATATATGTTATGAGCCAGCTAGATACCCCTGAATATAATTAGACGGAGATTTCACATATTTCCTTTTGGATAGTACTTCCACCATTGATTCCATATCTCTGATAGAGTTTCCCCTTCCCAGATCATCCTGTTTTGTATCAACCTCCTCGATTCCATCCAAACCTCCTTTGTGAATGGACATTTTAGGAAAAGGTGGGGGGTTGATTCTATACCATTTTTACATAAAGCACACCTGCTAGGTCTCGACTTGTATCTCCTCTGTAAAATGTCCTAGGTTGGAACTTATTTCTTAGGATGCACCAGAAGAACATTCTTTCTTTTGTTGGACATTTCAGCTTCCAGATGTGATTCACGCACCATTCCGATTCCCCCATCCCTTTCTTGACATAAGAAATTTGTAGCCATATTTTGGAGAATAAATACCTGAGGGGGCTTGTGCCCAGACTAACTTGTTTGGTCTATCTCTGAGCCTGACATTTGACCTGGTTAGTTCCTTGATGAAGTTTTGCCACTCCTCCCTCCATTGCTATTCGAGATTTAGGCATGTCCCAGATAGCCATGCTTGGCCTCATATAGTGGAATGCCCATTTTTTTCTATCTGTCTTATATGGTGTATGTCTCTTGAGTCAAGCTGATTTTTTTCTATCTATCTTATATGGTGTATGCCTCTAAAGTTTCTTTCCACACCACTGATTCATTCCCATTCTTCTTGTTTGGCTTCCTGATCCACTCGTCCAAAGGAATGGGATCGATGTATTTTCGCTTGACCACTATGGTCCACAAGTTTTCCATATTTATTGGTCTCCATCCTAGTTTTGTAGCTAGAGATGGTCCGAGAGCTGATAGGTCTTTTATTCCCCATCCTCCCCATTCCTTAGGTTTTGCCACCTTATCCCAGGCCACCCAGGGAAAAACCGAGTCCTCCTTAGAGCCAGCCGATAGGAATTGGCTACATACTTGTCTAATCCTTTCCAGGATTCCTTTTGGAACCCATGTAAGCATCACCCAATATACTGGAATGGCCATTAGAACTGATTTGATGAGTACCAATCTTCCTCCTCTAGAAATCCATTTGAAGCTCCAATGATTTATTCTGGATTCAATTTTTTCCACTAGCCAAAACTAATCCTGTTTCTTGTATGAGTGTGGCTTTAAAAAGAATCCAAGGCATTTGAAACTATCTTCCATCTTCCGATATTCGAATGGCAGATCTTCTGCTATATTTCTGGATTCCATTCTACTAAATCCTCCAGAATTAATGGGGATTTTCCCTTATTGACAAGCATTTTCGTTGCCTTAAGGAAGAGTTCCAATATATTTTTTAAGGTCTTTGTTTCACTCCTTCTCCCATTACTGAAAAGAAGAATGTCATCCACAAATAGCAAGTGAGTTATATAAAGATTGACTGCCACTTCTACTCCCTGAATGTCTCCTTTTCTTCTTACTTCCAGTAACAATTGACTTAGACCTTTTGCTGCTAGGAGAAAAAGGAGGGGGGATAAAGTATAACCTTGTCTCAACCTACTTTGACTTCGGAAAAAGGTGGATGCTACCCCATTGATTAAAACTACAAAACTAAATTTGTTCAATCTCCCCATAATCCAGTTTATTAATCCCACTTGAAACCCCAGATGGGTTAGGAGCATTCGGAGATATATCCAACTGATTCTATCATAGGCTTTGGAGAGGTCAATTTTCACTACTACACCTTTTCTTTTGTTTTTTTTTTTTTTATGCTATGGATGGTTTCTTGAGCCACGCCAATAGCTTCATGAATATGTCTTCCATCCAGAAATCCAAATTGTTCTTTTGAAATATTCCTTGAGAGAATCAATTTCAATCTGAAAACTATCACTTTTGCAATTATTTTGTAGATGCAGTTGCACAGAGATATCAGTCTAAAATCCTCAAAAGAGGAGGGGTACTCCTTTGGAATGACGGCTATAAAGGTGGCATTGATGGATTCAAAAATTTATCCTTTCCTCCTAGATTCTTCAACCACTTCAATTAATTCACTACCTACTGTCTCAAAGAAGTGTTGGAAGAGCTCCACTGTCCAACCGTCTGGACCTGGGCTCTTGTCCTTTGGCATTAATTTTATGAGTCGTTCAACCTCCCCTCTTGATACTTCCCCCATGAGCTCTTCAGAGTCCTCTTCATCCACATATTTTGGGAAATCCTGAGCTGTTTGGATCACCTCAGCTAATGATACTTTCGAAGAGGCTTTAAAAATATTTTTGAAGTGGCTTCTTCCCATTGAAGGCAACTCCTGAAAAGAGTTGGCCTGTCTTCCATCCTCTGTTTTTAGGGACCAAATGGTATTTGATTTTTCCTTCCATTTGCATAATTTTGGAAATATTTTATGTTTTTATCCCCAACCCTTAACCAGATAGCCCTATTTTTCAATCACCATTGTTCTTCTCTTTCTAATAGGATTTTCCTCTGTTGGATCTCCAACATCTTGATCCTATCTCTTTTTTCTACGGTTTCACATCCATTGGGATCTGGACATTCAAGTTTATCAAGTTTCGTCCCAATCTGTTTTAGATTTTATTCTTCTTTTAATTTCTTCTCTCTGGCCCATTCAATCGTAGCCTTCTTAAGATGTTTAAAGTTTTCCATAAAAAATAAGGCTTTCTCTCCATTCTTGCTTGGGTCCACAAGTCTCCAAGTTTATTTAAAAAGGGTATTATAAGAGTCCTCCAAAATCCAGGTTGGTTGAATTTGAAAGGTGTTGTTGGCTTCCTGTGAGGCCCTTTCAATTCGAGCAATATAGGTTAGTGATCAGAATCACCTCCCTCTCCTACCCACTGTCGAAACACTGGAATCTTTGCCACAACCTCCTCTCTCAGGAGAAACCTATCTAGTCTCTTGGCCACCAGGTCTTCCCCTGATTTCCATCTCTCCAGGTAAGTCTAGGTTTCAATAGATTGATGTCTAAAAGCTTTTTCTCTCTGATTTTATTAGAGAATTAATCAGAGAGTGGATCTGCATGGGAAGATGGGCCCCGGGTTTTAGAAGTTCCCAGAGAAAAATTTAGGTTACCCCCGATCACCAGATTCGGGTTATCCAGAAGGGTCTTGGAACAAAGGTTATTCCAAAAAGGGACTCTATATTAACAAGGTCCATATATATTAAGGATCAATATATTTTTGCAAAGCTCCAAGGAATAAAATTTTATTACGATTGCCTGGTCCATCCCCCAAGCATTCATAACCTTTATTCTCCCTTCCTTTACACCCAAAGCCAGCCCCCCTGATCGGCCTTTGGCATCCAAAGCCTAGATGTGCCATCTAGGCATTATTTTTGACAAAGATTTTATTACATGTGTTCTAGCTCCCGATGTTTCTTGCAATAGTAGTATGTCCGGATTGTAGTTATGGATAACCTCTTTCAGAGCCAGTTTTTTAGGACCACTGGCTAAACTCCTACAGTTCAAGGACAACATAATCATTGGGAAACCATGGGGGGGTTTTTTGCTTCTCTAAGCACCCCTAAATGGATAGTTGCTTTCCATCTGCAATGTCCAATTTAGCTCTCAATTGAGCCTTTGACAAATTTGATTTCATCCCTCTAACCTTTCATTCTCCTTCTTGGATAGTCTGCATTTCTAGACCACCCATGGCCTCCCAAGGAGGGGATTGTTTCTCGCAGGGTCTGAGATTGTAGTGGGGGTTTACCATTGGGGTATCTTCATTGTTCTTGGCTTCATCACCCTTCCCAGTCCTTCGATTCATATGTAAATCAGGGATTGATTTAATAATAGTATCCAATTGCTCATAAGCAGAGTTTAAGAGGGGTATAACATAGTCCTTTGGCTTGGATGGACTAGGCTCTGATTCAGAAATAAGCAAAGAATGAATAAGAGAAATAGTGGGTGGGATAGGAGCCTGAATCATACCCTCAATTGTATGAGTGAGGCTCCTATCAACCATTGTTGTTGGTGCTAGTTTGGTCACCATTTCCTTTTGATAATGTGGGATAATAGGATGATCTTCCTCCTACACTTCCATATTCTCCACATTATCCTCCTGAGGCTTGTCAACTTCCATCTGGTCCTCTCCCAGTCCCATTTTCATCTTGACACCTTTTCTCTCCTCCTCTATTTATTTCCCTCCTTCTTTGCCTAAAACCCAATGGGCATTCTTTTGCCAGGTGTCCATATTTATGACACCTGTGACATCTAAACTACATATGTTCATAATCCAGCATTTGTGTATAAGTGAATTTCTTATATTGCAGGTTTGTTTCTTCCACCAATCCTTCTCGGGGATTTAATCTTACCAGTATATAGGCCATCCCTTGTTCTCTCATTTGTAGAAATGACATATTAGCTTCTTCCCAGGTGCTTTCCAATTTCCCTAAAAACTGAGTCGACCCATAGGAATGATGGTAGTCCAAGCATTCGAACCCACATAGGTGATTCAACCAATTTTTCTCGTTGTGCATCAAACATGGGGTTAAAACTTTTGAAATATATCGGATATCTCCTTTGAAGCTCCATTTTCTCTCCATGACACAATCCACCAATTCTCTCTTCCCAAATTTGATCATGAACCATCCTTTTGCCAGCGTTGTGACCACGAAGGATGTATCCAGCGCTTCTTGCTAGTTTTTTGCAGTTCATGCTTGAATGTAGCTGGAAGAGTATTTATTCCCTCTTTCCCAACCTACCAAGGTTAGTTCTGGTACCTCCATGTCCTCGCTGATTTGGACATCCATTCCTAAGACCAAATTTTCTTCTGTATCTGTCTTCTTAATTATCTTGTGCTTTTTCCTTTTGCCCCCCACTTGCCGCTGTCGAATCCCTCCCTCCCTGTTCTGTGTGTTTTCTTTCACATTGACTGTTGCTACCGGGAGCATTCTAGAATGCCACTCCTTCCTGAAAATTCAGAGTCCTTCAAAAGACCTTTCACCCACTTGGTCCATCTCCTCAACCCTTGGTAAGGTTTCCTTCCCTCCCAATTTCCCTTCTGCTTCCGATAATTCTTTCTTCCTAGCCTTGGTCTACTTAACTCTCTCGCTCTTCCTAGCCCCCTCCTTCCTTGCTTCGACTATCTTCCACCCTCCTGATGGATCCTCTCCTTGCTCTAGAAGACCAATAATGCCCACCCCGACATGTGGGTTATGCCAAGTGACATCTCTGCTTCCCTTATTTTGCAGGCTTCTGCATGCGAGGGTATTGTTTAGGTGTGGCCCTTTCCCATCTTTTTCCAGCCCTAAAGCCTCCACCAGGAAGAAGCGCATGCCTTCCTAACCCTTAAATCCACAGCTTATGACTATGTCCTCTAAACCCCTTGAGTAAAATTATTTTAATGAAAGAGGAGGAGCATTACTTACTTGAAGACCCACGTTTTCCACTGCACAATGCTCTAAAAGTGACTGCCTCCCTTGCAACTGCTGTCCCTCCCAATTCTCCAGATATGACAAGCCTAAGCTTTCCTCTAGGATTCCTAGGGATTTGCTCTGATTCCAACCCGCTCCAGAGCCACCTTTCTTCCTTCCTGTTTGTCCAGCTGGACGAATATACCTCTCTATATTTTGGTCCTTTACCTCCAGGCCCTAGGCTGACAAAATGCCCCAGGTTCAGGTTCCAGATCAACAATTTCCCTCTGTTTGACCATCTTCCACCCTATTGTTTACTGTTAACAGTTTAGTCAGAGAAACAATTGTCTGTGCTTCGACCATGGGCGCGTGTTGAGGAGTAAAAGCGGCGACGCAGTGAAGATTGACACTGTTTCTAGGACTGTTTTATCTCCCTAATGAAAATGTAATCACATAAATATGTGTAATCTTGTTTGATTAATTAATGCATGTTTAGCAGTGTTGCTTGGCAGCCTTCAGGTGCAACTCGTCTCACCTGTGAGTTGTGTGGTTCATTCCTAAATTTCATCTTCCATATTTTTAATTTGGTACCATGACACAAGGCTCATTTTGGGTTTGTGATAGGGATTGGTGAGGTTGTGAGTTAACCTAAGAGGATATGTTTGTGAGTGTTAGAAAACCCTTGTCAGCGATGAGCGAGAGTGTGTAGGCCAGTGTTGAAGGAGGACTAGGGTTGAAGGAAAGGAAGATCAGTTTGGCACATTGGATTTTGATCGAGGTGGATGTTGGTGGCCACCCGCCTATTACAATTGGACCCCCACCACTGTCTCTTTTAGTTTCTAAGTTTCCTTAATTATAGCACAATTTACTATTTTTGGCATTTTTTCGGTTGTGAACTTTTAGAGTTGTTTTGAGGCCCTAAATGATGTTTTTTGACTCATGTTTGCCATTTGAAAGTTGTATTCATTGGATAGATATTTCTAATGAGGTATTGTTTGCATCAAAAAAAGATTGTATGCCAATGTTATGACCCCGGGAAGTTGATGTACCAATTTTCCCAAACAGGGTCCGTAGTTTTGGCGCCTCATCTCCTAGGGTTAGGTTTTTGGATGTTTAGCTTTTTTCATTGTTTCTAAATAATAAATACGCCTACAAACCTCATTGTAACATAGTTCAGAGGCATGTAACCACCACATCTCTTCTCAGAGACAAACTACCATCGCCCGAGGTAGTTTATTTCCATTATGTTTGTAAGCATATTTAAGTATTTGATATTAATGAAATGAATTGTTATTTCTGCTGCATATCTATATTTATGGTTATATATGTGATTTTTTGTGTTCGTATCTAAGTTTAGATCGGTCGTATTAGAGTGGTCTGCTCTTTCTTTGTTTTTCTTTGCATGTCCCCAACGAGGTTGAGATATAAGGAGTGAGGGCTTGAACTAGTTGAATCTTTGCAAGACCAACCTTCAAAATCCTGATAGCTTCCCATGGTAGAAGAGAAGAAAGATGAGGGGGCAGGATATTCTTTCAAAATATTGCTCAAAGAAGCCCTCAAGCGATAGAGGAACATGATTATGGGCAACTTTTCCAGATCCTTCAGCGGCTACCCAAAGGCGACACATCTTCTTCCAACAACTACTCTGGAAGTGCAACAACCTTTAAGGTAAAAGATAACTCTAACATCCCCATATATGAAGGTCAAATAGATGCAGACGTCGTAGATAAATGGTTAAATCTGTTAGAAGGATATTTTTTTGTTCATGATTTTTCCAGCGGGAAAAGATTATTTTTTCACTTCTCAAAGACACCCCCCACGTCAAGGACTAGTGGGAAACATACTGTGATAAGAAGGATGAAAGTACACCCTTACTATTTTCAACTGCACCCACTTGGAATTCGTTCCAGGATGCCATCAAGGAGTAGTACTACCCTATCAAGATCTATGAGGATAAATACATAAAGTGGACTATGCTGCATCAGGGAATGGACCAAGACGTGGCAAAGTTTACCAATTTTTTTCATACCCTTCACGTGAAGTTGGGTATTAAGGATTCTGAGTGACTGGTACTCAAGTACTGTGATTGTCTACACAGATACATCCAGGATGAGATGGAGTTCCTGGGCATCTCCTCGCTCAGCACGACGTACCGATATGTCGTCAAGATTAAGCATAAGTTTAAATGGAAGAAGTGAGACTTTGGATCTACGAATCTGAAGCAAGGGAAAGGCACCCCCAAATTGTAGAACAAAGGATAAAGCTAAGGCGCAGTGGCCCAGGACAAACCTCTGAAGCTGCAAGCAAAGAACAACACCACAAAGACAAAGAAGGACACAAGAAAATGGTGTGAGTTCCATAATAGCTCCTCTGATTTGTTTTTGTATGACTAGTTTTTTTGTGCTAATAACAATTACAGATTTATAAATATGTGCCTACTTATTTCTCCTTGTGCTGAGGTTTCATTAGTTGTTTGTGCATACAATCAGGTGTTGAGTCCCAAACTTACACCTTCCCTACATCCCTTTTTAACCTTTTTCTCCAGTTACCTGAACCTCTAAGCTATCAAATCATTGCATAATAGTTTAAAATGAGTATATAAATGGTTTCCTAACTATGTTTTGTGGCTGCTGTTTGGTTTAGATTTTCGTTCAACCAGCTACGGAATCTGTCACTTTCCGCAGCCAGAATCAGTTTTCGCAGCCTTTTTGTTAAACTATATGCTACAGGTGTCTATTGAACAACTTAGCCACATGGGCAAGCTATAAAGGACGTGGACATGGAACGTGTCCCCTTGGTTCGGCCAAATCATCCACAGAAGCCTGCGATCAAGGCTGGTCAAATAGTGGTCAACACAAGGAGTTAAGCGGTGGCACGACTTTGTTTTCAGCACGAGGAGGATTACGTGGCAAGGTCCCGAGTTTTGGGAGGTGTGTTAACACCTAGGGACTGCTCATGGACCGAATCCAACAAACCATCTCCTTGGATTTACTGCCCACGGCTACCATGCTGCTATAATTATGATTATGGTCTTTTACGTGCTTAGCTACCAGCGCAGACCGTGTTAGTTAGTTATGTATTTTCTGCTATAAATAACGCATCTTCATATGCGTATAGGGTAGTAGTTGCTGTGTGTAAACTTGACTGTTTTACGAGCCTTTGAGCCGAGACTTAGTTTCTATTTCATAACTGCGTTGCAATATATGAGAAGGCACTGATTTTGCATTCAAATTTGTGATTGGTTCTGATTGACCGAGGGTGCAGAGGGCCCCTGTACACCAAGGTCCTGTAGTTGATGTATAGCTTTATGTTTTTCTTCATTTTACGCTCTTCATACCATAGATATTTGTTGTATATATTAACTTGCTCATGGTGTTTATGTTATTTGCTGTTCATAAGTTTCTTTTATGCTTTTAATTGATTGTCAACTGATCAGTGTTTGCATTTCAGGTTCTAATAGAAAGCCCGGGTAGTGCATATAATTTTTGATGACTAATGACATGATGGAATTATCTTGTCCTACTGCTGATTTGTTTTATTGGTTTTAATTCCAGCACCGCTTATTTCTTTATTTTTGCTTTGTTCATTTACTTTTCTGCAAGTTAGTAATTGGACTATTCATATCATTCTTCAGTTATCGAATGGTGAGGGATTGTAGAGTGAATGTGTAGCTTAATCTTAGTTTTATTTCATGCAACTTAGATATCAGATCATTCAATTTGTGTATGACTACTTCCTATAGCCAGAGCGAGTCAAATGGTGAGGGGTCAAAAATGAATTGATGTGATATGATTAGTTTACTTTGCTTACAGTCTTTAAATTGCTTTGAGTTTAGTCTTTTCTTTTCTTTATAATAGCAGCAAGGATACTGGGTTCCATAGTCATAGTTCGCTATTTTGTTGATTAGAATCTAGGCACATCTTGATTTCATCATTGTAAAGTTTGAACACCTTTGGAACACTTTGAAGTTTGGAAATTATTCATTGAATACATTTGTCCATACTTGATTACTAGAATCACCATCTCACACACCATCTCACATTAGGGAATCAACAAGAAGATAAATCCAAAAACAAACCAAAACCTAAAAACGACAAAGAAATAAGAAAATGGTTATCTTGCATAGATAGTGCACTTCACTTCAATAGTTTACGACTCCCGGATTGACAATTTATAAAGCAATTTAGAACACACTAAATTGACCAAACATTTTGGCGTCGTTGCCGGGGAAGTGAAACTAGGTAGCCAAATTCTTAAAAAAAAAAACAAAAAACAAAAACAAGAAAATTTCAAGGAAGGTAAAAATTGATGATTTCTCAAAATATGCTCTCCTCTTGCACCTAGTGTGACCTGGAGGATCAGAAAAGAGAGTTATTGATTCAATAATTTCTTGAGTATGCTCTCTTCTTGCACCTAGAGTGATCTGGAATATCAGAAAGAGAATTATTAACCTGACTTGAAGAAATAAAAATGATATGCATAGAGCAAGAGATTCTAGGGGAAGGTTTATAGCTAGGGCCAAGAGTTCAATTTTTACAACTCCATCGACTCCAAGGTATAGGAAAGATACACCTCCAACATCTCCAACTCATACTCCTAGCCTTAGGATCCCTGGAGTTCAAGAGGCAGTAGTTGAATTAGGAGACTCTCCCACACTATCCATCGAATCTAAGTTAGGAAAAGACCCTTTCCTTTCTTCTACAGGAAAACACATTGTAATTGAGGAAGTAGAATCACCTGAAGAAGAAGAGGGAGAAATTCCTCCTCATTCGCCATTGGTAGAAGAACCAGAGGACTCTGAAATCTCTGAGGAAGCTATCATGATAGAGGAAGTAGTAAATGGATTTGGAGGAGGTAGAGGTAGAGGTAGAGGAGGAGGAAACAATGGAGGAGGTAACAACGGGGGAAACAGGGATGGAGACAACTCATTTGGATTTCCTATAGTTGATGAGGAATCTCGAACAACAATGAAAAACATCTCACCATCTGTCCTCCCAAACTTTTATGGGTTTAGAAGTGAGGACCCTGAAACATTTTTATTTGAATTTGAAGTCATGTGCCGAACCTATGATTACATGGAAGATGCTCAAAAACTCAAGTTGTTTCCTTCAACATTGAAGGGAGTTGCTCTAAAATGGTTCATGGGATTAGTCACTCAATCGATTAGGACTTGGAATGACATGAAACAAACATTTTTGGATAGATACCTGGACTATTGTATGCCCACCAATCATAAGGATGAGGCATTCAAAATGGTACAAAAAGAAGATGAAAACTTGGAGGATTTACTTGAAA